>PVIR01001787.1:0-14262 GCA_004026965.1 Petromus typicus
GGTCTCCACACCCAGTATTGTTATGTGGTTACCGGGGAATCGAACCCGGGTCCTTGCGCTTGCAAGACAGGCGCCGGAACCACTGAGCTAACTCTCCGGCCCATCACTGCAACTATTTTCAAATGATCCAATAAAGTGATCCTGGGGTGACAGAAAGTGAACTATGCTCATGTACTAAAAGCAAACCTTTGGGGCCAAAACTTTTCCCTGAAGAAAAGGGATGATGAAGACTGTGAGGGGTTTAGACCACCACTTTCCTTACCAGGCACAGGCTGGTATGCAGACACTGCTCCAAATGTGTGACTGGCAATCCTGATATGATCACCCTGATGTCACCCTGAAGAGAGGGAACTTATCAAGCTCATTAGCTGTGTTTTACCAGGAAGTGACATGAATTCTTCCTGGAGAAAAAGACTAAAGTTTACATGAGTCATTTCCAGATTCCTGTGGTTTATCCCATTTATAAATTCTAACATCCTGGAAGACCATCCTCAGACAGATAACACATTTTTTGGCATTCTATTTTAACACCCACAAGAATAAACTCAAGTGAAACTCAAAACTTACAGCTTCTGGATTTAATAACATGTCCCTTTCTTGTGGAATACATCTAACCTGCTATTGCTAGTTTACAAGGACTGATGCCACAGATACAGCTTTGTGATACTTCCTTTAAATAAGCAAACAAAGGAGAACAGTACAGAGTATCTTTTTCAAAATACACGAGCTTTTAAATGAGTGTTAATTTAGTAGAATTTGGTGGAAATCAGCAGACTGCAAAGGACAAACTTTTAGAGAGAAAGCCACTGTGAGCTTGCTTGCTCCCTCCCCCACGCCCCCCATACTGGGGATCGAACTCAGGACCTTGTGCTTGCGAGGCAGGCACGGTCCCACTGAGCTCAATCCCCAGCTGCACTGTGAGTTCTACGGCCCACATGCACTCTGTAGAGCCCCACTACCTTTCTCATTTGTTTTGTCCAGCTCTTAGTTCAGGACAACAAAAACCCAGAAAGACCTCTAGCAGGAGTCCACGGCACCCCAGAGCCTGGTGACATTCTTGGCAAAGCCAGCCAGAGCAGGGCCTTTTGGGTGAAGTTTTTGTTTCTCTGAGGCCTGTGGTGTCAGCCGAGAAGGAACTCGCTGCTTTACTTTTTCTGTCCTCTCTCCCCTGTAAGGGCCCTAGTCTCCTCCTTGTCCCTTCTCTCCTACTCAGGCTTTCATCTGTCTCCAGTATTTTAACTTCTTTTCTGATGCTGGTTGCTGGAGGGTGGGAAAAATTAATGGAAGCTGGGGAGCTTGGGGCGTTTTCTCACGTCTCCACTATAGTTCCCTAGTGTGTCCTACCCAGTGGGGCAGAATGTGTCCCGTCAGCAATGGGGTCACCATCTAGCCCCCATGTTGTGCAGTTCCAGGCTGTGCCCGTAGGAGTTGATGTCGACTGATTTCGCCCTGTGCCCTGCTGGGTAGGCTGGTGCCAAGGACCACAGTGAGTGAGGGTGGGCCCCAGCGATGCATGTGCATCTCATGGTGGACCTGCGGGGTATTGTGGTGTCCTTGGTGGTCATGCATGTTGGAAGCACTGGAAAGCCTGTTAGTGCTGCTGTGGAATGAACTGCTAGGTCCCATATGTGTGACCTAGAGTTTAGTGGACTATCTGCCCCAATGTTCCATTTTCCCTGATACTTTTTCAGCTTCTAATTTTTTAAAAAGCAAACAGGTGTCAGTAACTGGGTCTCCTGACCGAAGAGCTGCCTCTCCAGCCTTCCCTTTCTGTGCTCAGTCTCATGGGCACTTTCCCCTCACAGCCTGTTGTGATCCCTTGCGCTACCTGACTACCCACAGTGAGTCACACTTTCAGCAGACCTCAAGAAGTCAGCCCAGCCCCACCTTCTGCCATGTTTGGCAGCTATTTTGGTTCACCACAGTGTTCAGCCACACAGTTCTGTCATATTTTTCAGACACTTAGGCTCATCATGTAGGTAGGTCATGTGATTCTGCCATGTTTGTCTGCCATTTTCTTTTGTAACTGTCCTCACAGATACCAGGAAATCTCACCCTCATAGAGAAGAGCTAAACCTCTGTTTTCAAAGAATGTATGGGTCTCTTTCCCTCTTCTCTTCTAAATCAGGTTAGATTCCTTGTTTCTTCTAACAGAAATTTGAGTAATTTAAAAACATGTGCCCGAGGGGTCGGGGAGTTAGCTCAGTGGTTCCGGCGCCTGTCTTGCAAGCACAAGGGCCCGGGTTCGATCCCCGGTAACCACATACCCTACTGGGCGTGGAGACTCACGCCCAGCAGCAACCAGTACCACATACCACAGTGCCGGGCGTGGTGGCTCACGCCTGTAATCCCAGCACTCGGGAGGCAGAGGCAGGAGGATTGTGATGTGAGTTGGAGGTTGAGCTCAGGGCCAGCCTGAACTACAAAGCAAGACCCTGTCTCAAAAACAACAACAACAACAACAACAAAAAACCCCATATGCCCAAGGTCCCGAGCAAAACTAAGGAAACAGCCAGTGAAAGTCAACTCAACCAGGATGAGTATGCAAAAGTAGAGCTGGGGTTAACAGATAACAGATCCTATCTGAACACCCTTAGAACTCTCTAAGGTTTCTTCTTTTCTCTTAATGTTGAAATGAGGTTTCTGTCTCTATGGCCTTAAAGTAATTACAGAAGTTTTCTGAACTCCAGGGGCTCCATCTGGTTTTCAAGGAGTTACAATGGGCCATAGATGATGGAGAGGTCTAAAGAAAGACATTGGAGCACTTACTCAGCAGAGACGACTGGTAGCACAAATGAGCCTCACAGAAGATGCTCTAGAGGCTAATGAGTCTGCGTCTTGTTTTTTTCTCTGCAGGCTCCAACATACGTAGCTAGTTAAGAGCCCTGGGGTCTTCACCCTTGTCTTTTAACAACTTACCTTCTACTGTAATACTGTTTGGGTACAGTATAAACTAGGAAATGGCAAGAGATGGGTATAACAATGGTAGTCTAAGTTAGTGCTACTCTTCGTTAGTTCTTTATTGAAAAAGGCAAGGAAAGTAATGTGAAATCTGTTATGTTTAGGTTTTAATGGCTCTTTATCTTTGGAAAGGCCCAAGTACTATGATACTTAAAGAAGCCTACAAGGAAGAAGAAATTCATATAATTTTCTTTGTCCTCAGATGCCTACCTATCTCTCAGAAGGACGTGGGTCTCTCCCACCTGCTTAATGAAAATAACCACATTGGAAGGTCACCTCAAACTCCTCTTTATAGTCATCGGGCCAGTTAATCAGTCTCTTCCTTATACTCTGCAGATAGCTTTCGGCCCAATGGGACAGGCTCAGAGCAGAGTTTCTTAGTCTTCTAACTTATAGCTTGTCCTGCCATGTAAGTCCCAGGAGTAGAGAGGACTAGTCAAGTCTAGGTTCCTTTCCAGCAGGAGATACTTAATAATGCATGGTTAGACATGATTTTCAGAACATCTTGGTAAGCTTGCAGACAGGTTTCAGACTTCGAGCCCTGCTTTTGATCTACCACGGAGAGATGTCCAATTTGTTTAGCCATTTGCTACATCCCAGACCCCTATGACACAAATGCTGAACACAGCCTTGTGTTCAACATCAAGATCCAGATAAAGATGAAAGAAGGGCTGAGGACAAGGCAAGCCATAATTACAGCGGTCACAAATAGTAATGCTTTAAGCACACTCAAGGCATCCAAGGGAAAAGCCAGGGCCAGTCAGAGGATGAGTCTAAATGCAAGCGAACTGGATTCTGGGCACATGACTGTTCCACGCCACCACTGTATGTCACTGTATGTCATGTGCTTGATTTAGGGTTCAGGAGGACTGACTGTACCTGCTCCCAGAAAGGGTTAGGCCAGCCAAAACCCTCATCTTTTTGATGAAGGGGCCCAGGAAACCTCCGTGCCCCTGTCCACAGGCATCTCTATGTCTTGTAAGAAACCCTGGGTGATTTTGGACATCATAGGTACACAATTCAATTACTGATTTCCTTCTCTAGAGCTACAGTCACGTTTGGGTCAAAGGGACTCCTAGCTGGAGCTTCTTCACACCTACTCTGACATGTAAAATTGAAGGTCAAACATTCAATTCCAAGTTTTTAATTGCTCCATACTGTCCTACTCACTTACTAGGAAGAGATTTACTAGTAAAACTGGGAGCAACTCTCCAATTCCAGCAATGCCCAAAGTTTTATCTGTTGGAACAGTGCCAGCCCATACTTCTTAGACTACCCTGAGGTTACCCCTAAGACCTGTCCTACTTGAGTCCTGCCTCCTTGCTGCCTACAGGCTCAGTGGTTGGCTGCTCTTGTGAACACTTATTTCCCACAACTATGCAAGCTGGCAGCATGTTGGTGACTTGCCCTCTGAGGCACTGAGGAGGTGCACTTACTGATGGAGCAGCTCTGTCCAAGGAGGACACAGAAGGGCAGGTTACACAGGGATTTGTTCAAAACAGGTCCCTGAGGCCAAACCCCTTCCCCAAGAAACCTCTGCTTAAAAAGAAAGGCTCATGGGCCTTACTCAGGCACTGATACAAGGAAAAGGCTGAAAGTTAAATATTTACATGAGTATACTTTCCTGGTGCTATGTAGCCATCCAGCCATCTGAGAAGAAATGAGCATGATAACTAAAAGCAATCTTCTGTAAGGCATAGGCAGGAAATTCTATAACCACTCAATAGTCTTTTAGCTGGGTCACTGCCATTCATTACAAGGGACACCAAAGAAATATGTCCAAAGTCGCTTTGGGAAATCAAGAGGCTAGCAGCAGGCAAGATGGGCAGCCTTTACTTCCTTTTTTTGAGACAAGGTCTCCCCACCACCTGCGCCTCCCCCTTTTTTTTGTAGTTCAGGCTGGCCCTGTGCTCAGCCTTGAACTCTCAGAAATCCTCCTGCCTCTGCCTCCCAACTGCTGGGATTATAGGCGTGAGCCACCATGCCCAGCACTGTGGTATGTGGTTCTGACTACAGGCGTGAGTCTCCACGCCCAGTATTGTATGTGGTTACTGGGATGGAACCGCTGGCCCTTGCACTTGCAAGGCAGGCGCCAGAACCACTGAGCTAAATCCCCGGTCCCAACCTTTACTTTTTAAAGATGAAATTAGCTTCACTTGAGCTGCCTGAGGAAACAGACCATCCACAAGAAGAAAGTACTCCTGTGAGCCTTGGCAGACCTGAGGCAGAGTCATTAATGACCCCTAATCCACCACAGTTTAAATGGATACAGTATTAGGACTTTAAAAAAAAAAAAAAAAAGGTCCCTAATGTAGGTAAAACTCCTAGGGCTGTGGCTCTTAGGCTCTTGGTAGTGTATCTAATATCACCCCGCCCTTCACACTTCTCCCTCTACAGAAGTGTAGAAATAAAGCTCAGTGTCTCTAATTGCTGGATCTGTCATAGTCCCCTTTTTAGACAGATCAGGAAGTGCTGACCTGCTCCTTCTCATTGTTGGGCTTTTGCATCTTTGACCTAATAGAAAAGCTTCTCCATTCAAGGCTTTCAGCCGGTGACCCTCATGACAGCCCTGGACTCTCCAGACAGACTGAGCTTTCTCTTACTGCCTCCTGACAGGATATTTTCCATTGTTAGCGGTAAGCCACAACTTCCCAAGGTAGTCGGAGAGCACACAATCTGCAGTCGGCATGACCTACAGCCCCTTTTAGCTGGTAGCACCCATATGAAGATGAAGACTTTCACATCCTCAACAACCCATAAAGAATCATGGGTTTTATGTCATTGAAGGGAAATGAGGCAGGAGATTAGGGCGAGGTCAGCCAGCTGAGCAAGTGAGCCAACCTGTCAACCACACAGATTCAGAAAACAAGTGCAGAAATAGCCCCAAGGGCTACCCTGGAACCAGTCAGAAATGCCATCTTCAGTTCTTCTGATGTAGATCAAGGAGGTTTTTGACAGGACGGCCTATATCTGCTATCGACCCAAGGCCTGGGGTATATGAAAGACCTCTGCCATTAACCTGGTGGCTACTGTTCTCTCTTTCAGTGGCCCACACTCATTTTGCAGAGCATATTTCTTTTCCTGCATTTAATAAATGTAAAACCTCATTACCTTCACATAAAAAACTTCTGCGAAAAGAAACACTGAGATAAATGAATATATACTGCACAGGCCAGGTCAGTTCTAATGGCCCTTCCAGGTAACATTATTTGGAAGAATAATGAGAAAGTCCCAAGACAGGAGGTTCTGCCTGCATGGGTTTAAAGACTGGTTCTCAGCTACCGGTGGTGGGTGGTGGAAGGATTCAGTGCCCTCTGGCAGCTACAGACTCAGGAAAATCTCAGGTTACCAGAGCCCATGAGAGGACCACACATACAATGTCATCTAAAACAGCAGCAAAATCACTTTCATTTGCCTTTGCTAAACATATTCCAATGAGTAGCTAACAGAACAGTCATCCCTAAAAGGGTTCAGGAAGTACAGTTAAATCGTCATAGTTTCAAATAATAAAACTCAGCTCCAGAGGACTCCAGGGTGTTCCTGACCCAACTCCCAGTAGGGAAAGGCTGTCTGAAGGTTGAAAGTTTGAGTTTATAGCTCTGCCAAGCCCCATTGTTCATGTCTGGGGTTGTTTGCTTGATTTCCCCTCTAGTCCTGAACTGGACTTCAGCAGTGAGCTAGGCTATTTTTTTATTTACTTCTTTTTTCCATTTTTGAGATAGGGTCTCTAATGCTATGTAGTTCAGGCTGGTCTTGAATTCTCTATGTAGCTCAAGTATGCTTGAACTCACTGCAATCCTCCTGCCTCAGTATCCTAAGTGCTAAGATTACAGGTGTGTATTGTTGTGCCTGGTTTTAGATAAGAAATATTTCAGCTCAGACAATGGCACTCAGGACCTCAAGGGCTTCCTGCTGGTGTACACGGGAAGCAGACACAAGACATGCAGAGGTAAAAAAGGCCAGATCAAGGCCTAGAGGCAGATGCCAAGATAGGCCCTGCCCCATCTGGCCAGAAGCCTACCAGTGTGGATAGGGAGCGAGGGCCACAGCAGGCAGGTCAGAAGGCAGGAGGTGGAGGCCACAGGCAAGAGTGTCAACATCACCAGATGGGCTGCTAAAACATAGGTGACCGCTATGTTGGAAAAATTGAAGTGAGCCAACACAAATGCTGACCCAATAAAAAAGAGGCCAAACTAACACTGAGTTACATGTTTTCTATTAGAACTGGAGATTTAAAATCCCCTATAAAGAAAGATTCCCTAACTACAGGGAAGGAGCTACCTGGCAGATATGACCTCAGTGACTGCAAACTAGTTGAGCATCAGGAGCCCTCAGCAAGTGGGTCTTCACCCAGAGAAGTACAAAGTGACAAGATTTGGAGGACTGCAGCGCGCCCATGCAGCTGGATGGGTGTGGGCTGTCACTACACAGCTCTACATTTCTGTTTACTTATCAGCATGGGTTGAGGAGTGTTCAGGGGTCCAAAAGAACTGAAAAGTGGGGCATTCAAGGTCCCACAGGGGAGGAGCGGTGGGTCTAGGGATCCCAAGAGGTATGGGTACACCAGTGACCTGTAGGTGAGAGCAAGGAGTAGGGGAGAGCCTGGAGTGAAATGTTTCAAGCTTTGGAGGAAAACAACTTCCAACCTAGACTGATCTATAATGCAAAACTATCTTTCAAAATTGAGGGGGAAATAAGATACTTCCACGACAAAGAACACTGGAAAAACTTCACAAATGTAAAACTTGCACTCCAAAACATTCTAAAGAATATTTTGCAGCAAAACAATGAAAGCTATAAACCCACGAGACCCAACAGAGTGAACTTATTGGGCCAATCAAGAAACTGATGAGTACAGGGCAAAAGCAAAGAATAAAAGAGCCCAGAACAGGAAAACATGACTGGTCTAAGTCTATCCATATCAGTCATAACCATTAATGTCAACAGACTCCATGTGCCAATTAAGAGACACAGACTGCCAGAATGGATCAAAAAGAAAGATCCTGCAATCTGCTGCATACAGGAAATACATTATATTCAGAAAGAAAGCTATACACTGAAAGTAAAGGGATGGAAAACAATTCTCCATGCGACAGGAAACTGCAAAAAAGCTATCTTATTTGCAGACAAAGTAAATTTTAAACCAAAACTGATTAACAGAGACAAAGAGGATCACTATATTCTCATACAGGGAACAATCCAAGAGAAAGAAATAACTATCTTAAATATTTATGCACCAAATTCTAATGCACCCAACTATATAAAACAAACATTAATGGACATGAAAACGAGATAAGCAGCAATACAGTAATATAGTAGGGGACTTCAATATTCAACTGTCACAAATAGACAGATTGACTGGACAGAAAATCAATGAGGAAGTACTTGAGCTAAAAGCCAAACTCTTCAAATGGACTTAATAAATGCCTACGGAGCATTTCACCCCACTAAGCCAGAATTTACATTCTTCTTAGCTGCTCATGGATATTCTCCAAAACAGACCATGCGCTAGTTCATAGAATAGGTTTAAGTAAATGCAAAGGAACTGAAGTTATCCCTTGTATATTGTCAGACTATAGTGCCTTGAAATTGGACCTGAATAGCAAAAAGAGATTTCAAGATCTTCACAAACACATGGAAATTGAACAACAAAGCTGACCAACCAATGGGTCACAGAAGAAATTTAAACAATTTTTATAATTAAATGATAACCCCAATACAACATACAGGAATTTATGGGATACAATGAAAGCAGTTCTATGATGGAAATTCATAGCAGTGAATGCCTATACCAGGAAAACAGAGCAAGCTCAAATAAACTAAATCTAATGTTGAACCTTGAGCTACTAGTAAAAAGAGGAGCAAGACAAACTGAGAGCTCTTACTAGGGAGGAAATTATAAAGATCAGAGCAGAAATTAATGCAATGGAGACTAAGAGAACAATATAAAAAATCAATGAATTGAAGAGCTTAAAATAGCAAAAGCAATTCTAGGCAAAAAGGACATGGTGGGGAGCATTACAATTTCCTCCACTGGAAACTATACTACAAAGCCACTGTGATAAAAACTGCATGGTACTGGCAAAGTAACAGACGTGAGGATCAGTAGAACAGATTAGAAGATCCAGAAACAACTCCAGATACACTAAGCTACCTTATCTTTGACAAAGGAGCCAAATATCCTCAATGAGGAAAACAGCTTCTTTAACAAATAGCTTCTTTAACAGATGCTGGAAAAACTGGACTTTAACCTGCCAAAGACTAAAGCTATCCCTTTCACTGTGTTCTAAACTAAAATCAAAGTGGTTTAGAGACCTAAATATTAAAACAGAAATACTAAACTCAATGCAAAACAGGCTAGGTAAAACTGTTGAAGACACTGGCTTAGGGAAAGACTTCATGAACAGAACCTCTATAGCATGAAAACTGGCAGAAGAAATCAACAAATGTAATCTCATCTTATTAAAAAGCTTCTGCACAGCAAAAGAAACCACCAACAGAGTGAAAAGACAACCAACAATATGGGAAAGAATCTTTACCAGCTGTTTCTCAGACAAAGGGCTACTATCTAGAATATGTAAGGAGCTTAAAAACATCAACCCTGCCAATTTAAAGATCCAACTCAAAAATGGGCATCTGAAATGAACAGACACTTTTCAAAGAAGTAAAAGCAGCTAAGAAGCATATGAAGAAATGCTCCACATCACTGGTCATTCGAGAGATACAGATGAAAACAACATTGAGATTTCATCTCATTCCACAAAGAATGGCTGCTATCTCAAAATTAGCCATCAACAAATGTTGGTAAGGCTGTGGAGAAAAAGGATCCCTTCTTCACTGTTGGTGGGAGTGTATAATCAATGCAACCACTGTGGAGATCAGTGTGGAGATTCCTCAAAAAACTAGGATTAGAGGTCCCATTTGACCTGCTTTTCTCCTACTAGGGATATACATGAAAACATTAGAAGATTCAAATCACAACGATATATGTGCACCCGTTTTTAGCAGCTCCATTTGTGATATCTAAATCTTGGAAACAACCCAAATGCCCATCAACTGGAGACTGGATAAAATGATGTGGTTCTTTTATAGAATGGAGTATTATTCTGTCATAAAATGATACAACTGAGTCATTTATACTACAATGGACATACCTACAATGGACATACTCATAAGTGAAATAAATAGGTAAGTCACAGATGTATAAATATCATATCTTTTCTCTGGTATGAGAATCTGAAGACGTAAATGAGTTCTAGAATGTATGATAGATATTGTGAAACAGAAAATATTCAAAGGGAATAGGGTAGGGGTAAGTAATGAGGAGAAAAAAATATGTTTAAAAAGGAAACAAGATGTTTTCAGGGGAAAAGGGTTGTAGGGTGGGTAGGCGAATGGGAAAAGAATTAAATTGTGTCATATACTGGTACAAATTCTCAATGTTGAGTGTGATCATGATGTGTTATATACATTTTATATAAATGTACCAATAGATAATTCAATTAAAAAATTAAAACAATCTCCACATCATAGACTTGAGTCAGTCTATTTGAGACCATGGATATGAACCTCGTTCCCTTGTCAAGACAGTGTGGGGGCTTGAGAAGCTGTTACTCTTGAAAATGCATTAGAAAAGGGACTAATATTCAGACATGAATTTCTCCCCAGGTGCATACACAGAGAAGTGCCTTGAATACATCTATCATGAATAACATTCTGGTTGAAATCCCGTCTGCTCCCTTTAAATCAAATCCTTGGGTTCACTGCACGGTATTTGTGCAACTCCCATTACACCAGAGACCCAGGCACAGAGAAGCATGACTCAGCAGTTCCTCAGACCCAGAGGGGATGGAGACCAGTGGCTTGGAGGACCTTTGGGCAGACAGCAGCCAAAGCTTCTACCCTGAGTGTGAGACCTGGCTTCACATTTTTGGGAGTGGGGTGGGAGGGAGGACAGAGTCCTGATATGTAGTCTAGGCTGGCCTTGAACTCGCAGTTATTCTTCTGCCTTATCCTCCCAAGTGTTGGGGTTACAGGCATGTGTTACCACGCCCAGCTGGTTTCACTTTTCTACCCCCAAGTCAGCTGTGATTCTTTGTAATGAAAAACAAAACAAAACAAAAAATATTATTTCAAAATCAGTGTGTTCAAAGAAAGTGTCCAGGAAGGAGTGCCGTATCTCAGAATCCCTCAACTCCTCAGCAGAAGACCTGGGAAAAGCATGTTGGAAAGCCACAGATCTTCCTCCACGGGGACTGGGGGCTTGCTTCCACGGTGCTGCCGACCTCCTGGCCAAGCACAAGGAGACCTTAGAGCAGAGCCCTACACACCTCTGAGCCTGTGGAGGAAGTGCTGCTGCTCTGATAAGGCCCCTGGCCCAGCAATAATACCGTGCACACCCGAGACACAGGGACAGTCTCCTGTCCCCAGCCAAGAAGGCAAACAGACACTCACAAAGGTGACTCTGTGTCTGAGAATGAGCTGCAGCCCACAATTTGGGCTCAGGGCCCCCGGTACAGACAGGAAATAGCTGCGCTGCTGGCAGCCTCGCTGGCAGCCACAGAGCAGCTTCTGTTTCTCGGTAATTGTCAGCATCTGGCGGCACCTCCACGTGCTCCAAATCCCCAGACTCTGCTGGCCCCACGGTGCAAGCACGCTGTGTGTCAGGAGAAGCCACGGACCCACTCCCTAGGTTTTATCTCCTGCCCTGATGAGAAGGGAGGAAATCCCATTAGGAGCAGGTGGAAAACCAATCAGCTTTCCCAGGCTGTAGCCGCTCATACTTTCAATGGCCATTAGGGAAATATTCTGCTCCTCAAAGTGTAAGAAGTAAATCTGGACAGAAAAAGGGCTTTCTGCTCTTGCTGGGAGAACATTATGGAACAGAGCAGCACAGCTCTGGCAATGGGCAGCAGAGCCAGACCCAGTGCTGATGAGGAAAGGGTGACACATCAAGGGCACTATGAAACTGTCATTTTTAATCTAGCTAGTAGAACAGTGGAGGCCAATAATCATATGCAATACTACTTTCAGAAGCTATTATATCATTAGATTAGCTATTATATCAGAAGATTCTAGTTTTACTTAAGAGACATTTTTCAAATCCAGTATTTGGAAAAAGTAAGTTTTATTCCATGGACAAATTCCAGAAATCCATGGCTCCCTGATGGGCACTGAGGCCACAGGGGAAGTATCTGTTCCTCTAATATTCACTGGCTTCGTAAGACTTGGGAAAGCTCAGGTCCAGCAGGATGCAGAGACTAGCCGAGGCCTAGACAAGGGGCAGCCTCATGTGTCCCCATGTCAAGCCACCATGGAGAATGCTGGTCACTGCAGCAGCCACCGGCATGTGCTCCCGGGCCCATGGTGGGGGATAGCATCATGGCGGAAAGGTTGCTCACCTCAGGGTGGCTGACAGACAGACAGAAAGGGGCTGAGGACAAGATATCATCTTCTAAGGCATAACCCAGGAACACTTCTTTTTTTTTTTGAGACAGCATCTCGCTTTGTGGTTCAGGCTGGCCCTGAGCTCAGCCTCAAACTCACATCACAATCCTCCTGCCTCTGCCTCCCGAGTGCTGGGATGACAGCCATGAGCCACCACGCTCGGCACTGTGGTATGTGGTACTGATTGCTGCTGGGTGTGAGTCTCCACGTCCAGTATTGTTATGTGGTTACCAGGGATCGAAGCAGGGCCCTTGAGCTTGCAAGACAAGCACTTGAACCACTGAACTAAATCCCCAGCCCAGGAACACTTCAACAGGCCCTGACACCCGAAGTTTCCACCAGTACACTGCAATACTATCAGCTACAAATCAATGAATTCATCCATGGTGCAATCAGAGCCCTCAAAGTCCAATCATCTTCCCAGGGTCCCACCTCTGAACACTGCTTCAAGGAGGCCTGACCCTCAACTATAGGTGCTTGGAGGTTTAAAACTTACACCAGAGCACTGTTCTTGTGTCTGGCTTACTTCACGTAGCAAAATGTCCACAAGGTTCATACGATAAAACACTGCAGAAATTCTGTCCCTCTTGAGGTGTAATATTCTTTTGTGCTGCAACAACTTGGGTGTGATTTGTCCCTGGGGGTCCATGTGTAGGAAGCTCGGTCCCCAGTCTGGTGATGGGACCACACCACACCTTGAAGGCGGGACCTTCAAGGGAGCATCTGATGTGGTTCTAAGCCCTGTTAGCTCTCATAGAGGGTCTGGTAACAGGCAAGCCTGACTCCTCCTCCCTACGCTGTCCTCCCCAGGGTGCTCTCCCTCTTGGATGCCATTCATCACAATGTGACACAACTGTGGGTGCCATGTTAGATGATCAGCCTCCACAACTGAGCTAAATGAACCTCTTCTTTTTGTCAGTGACCCAGTTTCACATGCATATACCACACCTGCTCACCCACTATCTGCTGAGGGACCCTTTGGTTGCTTCTACTTTTTAGTTATTGTGACTAATGCAGATATGAAAAAAGGTTGTATAAATCTCTTCCAGACCCTTCCTTTAATTCTTCAGGGGAACTGCTAGAGCACTGAGTAACTGTTTTTAACTTTTTGAGGCACCAACACAATGCTTCTCATTGAGGTCATACCATTTTACATCCCTGGAGACAATGAACATGAATTCTAATTTTTGCCAACTCTAATTCTAATCTAGAATTTTGCCAGTTCTAATCTTTGCCAACTCTTGTTATACATGTTATATAACACTGCAGAAAATGACTGGTTGATGAGCAGCCATCCTAATAAGTGTAAGGCAACATCTCACTATGGCCTCACTCTGCATTTCCCTAATGACTATTGATACTGAGCAATTTCTCATGAACTTACTAGCCACTAATGTATCTTCTTTGGAGAATAGCTAATAATTTATATATTCTGGACATTAATCCCTTATCAGACATACAGCAAAATCTTTGGTTGTAAGTAACTTGTTCCATGAGTATTCTACAAGACAAGCAAACATTTTAAACAAATTCTGACTTGATAACAGCAATGTCGTGCAATGTGAGTAGTATGTGACAACAAATGTCACATGATCACAAATGAGCCAATAGTTTTCTCTCCTCCTCTCACTGGGATTGTAGGTGGCCATTTCCTAATGGCAAGAGGTTATGGAGATCTTATCTGCAGAAGAGGGGAAAAAGCTGGAAGAAAACTTCACAGCAAATGAGATCTGAGATCAGATATAGGAAACAGCAAAATTTTATAGAAAGGGCCATGGCAATGAGAGTGATTAATATGTTTTTGTTTTTTTTAGGTTTTTTGGAGACAGGGTCTCGCTTTGTGGTTCAGGCTGG
>PVIR01001787.1:14362-72296 GCA_004026965.1 Petromus typicus
ACAATCCTCCTGCCTCTGCCTCCCGAGTGCTGGGATTACAGGCGTGAGCCACCACGCCCGGCACTGTGGTATGTGGTACTGGTTGCTGCTGGGTGTGGGTCTCCACACCCAGTATTGTTATGTGGTTACCGGGGAATCGAACCCGGGTCCTTGCGCTTGCAAGACAGGCGCCGGAACCACTGAGCTAATTCCCCGGCCCGAGAGTGATTAATATGTTTAACAAAAATGCAATGTCACATTTCTGTGAAATCCTCAAAAGAAGGCAAAAGCAAGTGTTTTTTTTGTTGTTGTTGTTGTTTTTGGTTTTTTTTTTTTAGGTTTTTTTGAGACAGGGTCTTGCTTTGTGGTTCAGGCTGGCCCTGAGCTCAGCCTCCAACTCACATCACAGCAATCCTCCTGCCTCTGCCTCTCGAGTGCTGGGACTACAGGCGTGAGCCACCATGCCCGGCACTGTGGTATGTGGTACAGGTTGCTGCTGGGCATGAGTCTCCATGCCCAGTATGGTATGTGGATACCGGGGATCGAACCCGGGTCCTTGTGCTTGCAAGACAGGCACCGGAACCACTGAGCTAACTCCCTGGCCCAACAAGTGTTTGTTTTTTAAGGCTGCATGAAAAGAAAAAGATTTCACTGAGCCAACAGACAGCAATGATTCTGTTAGTGATAATGAAAGTCATCCTACACAATAAAACCTCTTCTCATCTCCCTCATAGCAGCCAGGAAGTTTTTTAAAGTGTAGATTAGTTTGTTCATTTTCCTTGGTACTTTTACTATTTTGAATTATATTTTGTAATCCTTTTTATATGATCTATTTGGGTTATACAATGAATCATCTGAGTTTCCATTTTTAAGAGTAAATTCTACAACTTTTTTCTTTTTGGAACCAGGGATCAAATTCAGGACTTTGTGAGGCAGGTATGGCACCGCTGAACTAAACCTCCAACCCTGGGAAAATCCTCTTTGATATACAAGTGCTTTGTACTACCAGCATGTTTCCGGAATGATTATGCTCGCAAACCAAGGTTTTACTATATAGGTAAAAGTTTTTCCTCTTTTGTGGATTGCCTTTTCACTCCATTAACTGTGTTCTTGGATGTACATAAGTTTAATTTTAATTTTAATTTTTATTTATTTATTTATTTATTTAGAGATAGGGACGCTTTTGTAGTTCAGGCTGGCCCTGAGCTCAGCCTTGAACTCACAGCAGTCCTCCTGCCTCTGCCTCCCAAGTGCTGGGATTACAGGTGTGAGCCACCACACCTGGCACAGTGGTATGTGGTTCTGACTGCTGGCTGGCATGAGTCTCCATGCCTGGCATTGTTGTGTGTGGTTACCGGGGATCAAACCCAGGTGGAATCACTGAGCTAAATCCCCCGCCCTGCAGTTTTAAATACTGATACAGTACCATTTATCTATTTTTCTGTTGTTGCCTATGTTTTGGGGTTATAGCCAAGAAATAATTGCCACATGCAATGCTGTGAATGTTTACTATATGTTCTGTCCCAAGAGAATTACAGCTTTTAATGTTAGGTTTAGGTCTTTGATTCACTTTAATTTTTTAAAAAGAGTCAAAATATGGGTATAGGTTTGTTCTGCCTGTGCTGGAGGATTTGTTTTTAGAGATCTGAAGTGATTTTACTCTTACTTCCTCTGCTTTGAGTCAATACTAAGTTTCCCAATGATGTCTTTAGTATTCTGAGGTGGTGGCAGGAGGGTGCTGTTCTGAATCACTGTGCTGGCCCGAGGAGATACAGAAAGGACAGGCATCACTGGGGCAGCAGGAGGAGAACGAAATCCCTCTGGCAGGCAGGTGATGGCCTGAAAGCCAAGAGCAAGGATGTAGGGCCAAGGACTTAGCTCAGTGACACCATACCTGCCTCACAAGGTCCTGAGTTTGATCCTATGGGGGCGGGGCAAGAGCTGGGGGAAGGGAATGTCCTGGTTGGTTCTGACCAGTGTGGCTCAGTCAGGACACTGCCCATAATAGTCAGCGAGATGGTGCCCAACTTGGCTGCCCTTGAAGGTCCTCAGTGGAGATGAGAGCTGCCTTCTTTAGCAACTCACCTTTTTCACCATAATTTGGCCCTGTCCGCTTCCAGATGATATGTTTTGGCTTTTTTTTTTTTTTTTTTTGAGACAGGGTTTCACTTTGTGGTTCAGGCTGGCCCTGAGCTCAGCCTCAAACTCACATTACAGCAATCCTCCTGCCTCTGCCTCCCGAGTGCTGGGATTACAGGTGTGAGCCACCACGCCCAGCACTGTGGTATGTGGTACTGATTGCTGCTGGGGTGAGTCTTCACGCCCAGTATTGTATGTGGTTACCAGGGATCAAACCCGGGCCCTTGGCCTTGCAAGATAGGCGCTGGAACCACTGAACTATATCCCTGGCCCTGATATGTTTTGGCTTTTGCACTTCTCTGAACTCCTTTGCAAGGGTCAGCTATGTCAAGGACACATTATCCAGGATCTACCCAAAAGCTGCTGCTAGCTCAGAAAGGCCATCACTCACTGGTGAGCAGTTCTCCAGCACCAAAGAGAGCCAACACTGAGCAATAATCCCCGGAGACAGAAGTGGCACACTCTCACCATGGCCCTCTTGGTGCTGATGAAGATGAGGAAGCTGCTAGCCATGGGCACACAGAGAGAGGCAGTGCCCTCCCCTCTGGTGCAGGGATGATCAGCACATTATGTGTTTGAGAGCAGCAGCCAAAAATAACTGGCTTCTGTACCCAAGAAATGAAGAAGTGTCTCTGCCCTCTCATAGAGTTGAGGATGACAGCTCCAGGGTGGCATCTATACTCTATAAGGCAGAGTAATTACCCTCTCGAGATTCCATGGCCTGGCTGAGCTCGCCATCTCCTCTTGCTAGACTCCCTTACTCTGTCCCATTGTCAATCTATTTTTTTTTTTTTTGTAATTTTCAAGTGCACCCTACTTTTTATTTACCATTTGTATGGAAATGCAAAGGACAAGGAAGGGCCAGGTTGGACAGCTAACTTTAACCAACTACAAGAATTACAATTTAAAAAAGAGTAATCAAAAGAGAATAGAGAACAGAGTCTAGAAAAGAATGGAGAATAGAGTCTAGAAAAGAACGATGCTGCTATGAGCACTGATTATGATGGGAAAAGGCCTATTTTACACCAATGGCTGTGTTGACTGCATATCCATATAAAAAACTACAAAACTGTGTCCTCCCAAGTTCTTCTGTTGAAGCTCTAATCCCTGGTTGATGGCATCTGAGAAGGGGCTTTGGGAGTGGACAGATTTAGAGGAGCGCATGATGGTGGATGGCGATGGGGACTCAGTCCCTGACCTCCTCTGCATGTGACGACACAGGGAGGAATGAGGCCTGGGCAGGAGGGAAGCCTGGCAGCCTTGCTCATGGACTTCCCGGCCTTCAGAGCTGTGACAAACGGCCCTTGTTTAAGCCTTCAGGTGCATGGTATTTGTTCAGTACAACAATAACTTGGGCCATGCACCAAAATTAAGAAAGGAAAGCAGACTTTCATGAAAAACCTAAAACATAATTTTAAGAGGAAAACATAAGAGAAAATGTCATGAACTTGATTAGCCAAAGATTTCTTACATTGAGTACTGAAAGCACAACCCATGAAAGATCTGATAAGTAGATCTCAACAAAAATTATAATTTCTCTTTAAAAGACATTAAGAAAAGAGCAAAATGACAAGTCACAGATACCGAAAAATATTTTCAAAGTTATAGCTGATAAAGGATTTGTATGTATAATACATAAATGCTAAAAATTCAAAAAGAAGAATATGAACAACAATAATGGGCAAAGAAATTTGAACAGATGCTTTACCAAAGCAGATATCTGAGCAACAAAATAGCCTATGCAGCCCTTTCAGCAACAGGGAATTGAAACTCAAAGCACAGTGAGATGTCACTATACTCCCTTTCCACACCTTTTCTCTTTTTATATTACTTAGCTTTTTCTCAGCATAGTCAATCATAATTTTTACAAATACAATTGCCACTTTTAGGTTTTTAAAATAAAGCGGTATAATTAATAAAGGGAAATTTGTTTCTTTTCATTTAAAAGCATCAAAATAAAAAACAAGTTTTGTATAAGCATAAAATCTAACCACCAAAGAGTGATTCTAAGACCACATTGGGCCCCTGGCATTTCGGCCTCCCTTCCTCCTCAACAAAATGCAGTGCTGGCCCAGCCACAGCCACCAGAGTCAGAATAAACAGGGGTCCTGCTTGCTCAGAACTGCCCAGGAATACGGCAGCAGCACTGCCATCTGCCTGCACGTGTGCGGTTCATGGGGCCTGCCGTGAGCATGCTCATGAATCCCCCAGGATGCATCACTGTGGCACACAGCACACAGCCCCACAACAGGAAGGCCTGCCTGTACGGGCAGGACTGTCCTCTCACAAAGTGGTGACGGCTTCTGTCTGCCCGCTGGGGACGTGACACCTCAGACAATCACCAATCTGACACCACCACAGCTGCTCATTCACATGGCGCTGCTCACATCTAGACAGTAGGTGCTGGCTGTCCCTAAGTCTGCTCTCCAAATGGCATGTCCATTACTATGCCCCTAGTCTGCCCATGGCCATGCCCACCCTCTGCCCGCTGCTGAAGCTGCCCTGCTGTTAAAGTTGCTCGTGTCCACCTAGCTCCATAAGACATGTCAGGGACACACACAAAGACTGAAGAGCTTTTGGGGTCTACAGCGTGCATTATACTCACACTGGTATCATTTAAGCTAGCATCTCCATGGGGCTAGAGAGGGTCCTTCTAGCACCTTGTGTAGTCACTGACACAGAACACAGAGAGAACAGACTGTGTCCAACAGCACATTCTCAGTCCTGGGGCAGGACATGGCCCAGACTTAGACAAGCAGATTCTCCAGCAGAAACAAACACTGCAACTATGACTCACAGCCACAGCCAGAGCTACTCGAAATGAGGACAAAGCCACGGGCCATTCCCCACATCCACTAGCAGTAAGGACAAAGTCATGGACATCACCTGTGTGGCCAGACACCAGAATCAAGCACACATAGCCCTCACCTGTGTCAGGAGCTGGTCTGGTGCCAGCTGGTTGATCCAACGTGTGTATCGTGCAGTGGAGTCCGGGGGATCCCTCCTCACCTGGCACCCTACAATCTGTGAAGACAACAGACAAAACTTAAGATACCTCATGAGAGGTGTGCCCTGTGTGTGTGTCTCTGGTGCCACATGAAGAATGTGTGTCTGGACAGAGCTAACTGAAATCGTGGGCCCTGGGCTGAGGTGGGAAGAGGAGACCCTGAACTCTTGTGGGGTTCAACTCAGGAAGGCAGCATCTACATCTGTCAGACTCTTCTGCCCAGTCTACCAGCTGCTCAGCACGCCCAACTTCAGGACACCTTACCTAGACAACAGCACCATTTAAGCTGACCCTGTCCTCTTTGTCCCCACATCACTTGGGGTGGCACTACACTGGCTCCCTGGCTTCCCATCACCCTTAATCCTAGCCCTGCTGCCCCGGCCTCAAATACAGTCCTCCTTGCTCTCTCTCCTAGCTTCTCAGTTCTGCCCAGCCTTGGCTGCCTGGACCCCATAATCTAGACAAACTGCCATGGTTCCTGCAAAGTTCGGCATCTCTAAGACTAGGGAAATCAGAGGGGTCCTGGAGAACTTCAGAGACCTGGGCAGAGCTGGCCCCTGTGTGGACAGCAGAGTCACCTCACACACTAGCAGAGGACTGGGGCTGCGGGTAGCCTCACTATGGGGGAGAAGCCCAAGCTTCTCTGCCTCTGAACTGACATCAGCTCAGGCCAGGCCACTGGTCTGATGTGAACGGTCCTCACTTTAGAGTTGGAGCCCATCCTTGTGTGGCAGGTGGAGGTGGGGGTACAGGTCCCAGGGTAAAGCCTTCCTCACAAGGTGGGTGAGGGTCTGAGGAGGGCTGAGGGTAGAAAGGATGGAGAAAAGGCGGCTCTGTGGTTCTAGGAGCCTCCTCTTCCCTCACTGAGAGGAAGCTGAGCATGAGTCACGAAAGAGGGAAGCTCAGCCATCTTGCCTATGCCTGATGCCACCGGCCTATCGTCTGCCTGTTACTGGAATTGGCCTTGGTCCCTCAGGGCCCCCAGACTGTGTTGTCACAGTGACAGGAGGCCCCCCACCCACACTCTGGGGGAGGGGACACGGTGAAGGCTTACCTGTCTAGACAGGACAGATGCACTGAGGCCCCTCCCCACTGCAGGGCCCACCTCTGTGGGGTGTTGTCTCCCTGCCTCCTCCCTGACTGACCATTGTACTCCTCAAGTGGAACATCCTGTTCCATAGGCCCCTGCTCAAAGGTCCTTCTGGTTACCTCAGAGCATCACAGGGCAAATGCAGAGACTCCTGGTTCCATCCTACCCCATCCAGAACCAATCTCTGCTCTGAATGATCAGGAAATGAGTAATAAATAGGAATAAATGTTACACTTGGAAGAGCATAATGTCACCCAGAATGTTAAAAGATTCTGCTGTGATTTATACATAATTAATTTATGAAAACTGTCATCAAGAGTCTTTTTTTCTTCATTTATGGTTTTCCTGAAAACAGACAAAGAAATAATGACCAAGTAGAAGCAGATAGATAGCATCCATTTCATTCTTCCAGAATAAACTACAAACTGACAAGCCACCAGCCAGCAAGATCAGGGCTTTGCAGATCAACACCTAAACCCAGCACCACGGGAATACCTTTGCAGGCTGGCCTTGTTTTGGGGCTGCCAAACCATTAAGACATCTTGAGGCCCAGAGGGCATAAAGAACAAAATGCCCCACCTACTCCGTAGCTGGGAGGAAACGTGGCACAAGGATTTCCACATGCAGTGGACAGTGTCCAGAGAACTAATGAGGTCAGCAAGAAAAGTCACAGCCCAGAGCTTCATTTATAAAGACAGACATCACAGCTGTTTCAATTAAGATGAAGATACACTGACGGTTTGCATTTTTCCAAGTCTGTGAGCTTCCTAAACAGCACACATCTGGAGATATGCCAGTAAGGAGCTGATCTGCTCTGTCTTGGTAGAAACAGAAGCATTACTCTCTGTCAATACTCCTGACAGGATTCTTTGTAAGTTTCCCATGGGTGGCACATTTTAAATACTCAGAAGCTGTCATCTATAGCCATTTAAAGATCTTGAATGACATTCGTTGTGTCTTGTGTACATATGGATACTGACCCCATTAGACAGACAGCCTGGCTGAGACATCTCAGCCTGGCTGAGGTCTGTGCCCTTTAACCTCGCAGGCTGGCACAACCACCAGGACAGGCCACACTGATGGCCAGGGACTGGTCTCAGGTGATCATGGCCACCGGGAAGGGCCGGAACATGGAGACCTGTTTCTGCCAGTTTCTGGCAGTAAATACAGTCTGAATCCCAAGAAGTGGCTGGATGCCATCCTTTCTTCCACACACAATATGACTATACCCATCAAAGCCATTGCAAGGTACTTCTGGAAACCCCAGATTCTGCCTTTCCCTCACATAAACTGACAGAAATCCATCCAGCAGGCTGGGGACGTAGTTTAGTGGCTCTGGTGCCTGCCTCTCAAGTGCAGGGTCACAAGTTTGATCCCTGGCGCGCATGCATGTGCACGCGCGCGCGAGCGCCACACACACACACACACACACACACACAAAAAACATCTATCCAACAGGACTTGTTTCCATTTTTTTCCCTTCCCCCCAAAAAGTCTCAGACCTCCTCACCTTCAAAAAGAAAAGTTTGTGGGCTGGGGATATAGCTCAGTGGTTCTAGCGCCTGTCTTGCAAGCGCAAGTGCCCGGGTTCGATCCCTGGTAACCACATAACAATACTGGGTGTGGAGACTCACCCCAGCAGCAATCATTATCACATACCACAGTACCGGGCATGGTGGCTCACACCTGTAATCCCAGCACTCGGGAGGCAGAGGCAGGAGGATTGCTGTGATGTGAGTTTGAGGCTGAGCTCAGGGCCAGCCTGAACTACAAAGCGAGACCTTGTCTCAAAAAAAAAAAGAAAAGTTTGTGCATCTCATCTCTTCTTGCAAGACTGAGAGACCTCTTGGGCTGGGGTAGAAACCCTGAATCATCAGTGATGTGGTGTGAGCCAGCCCTGGGGCCAGTGCATGCTGCTGCCCAGTGTAGCTGGTGTTCTCGTGGCCCTTCGGGGCATCTGCAGTTGCAACACTGTGGGTGTGTTCTGACATCTTTCCCAAGCAGAAAGGGGGAGAAATCACATATTCTATACCCATAAACTTTAAAAAATCAACCTCTGGAGCCTGTGGTCATGGACCGCTATGAACACATGTATCTACACATACTTGTGAGTCTAAACTGGTGGGCACACGAGCCTTTGCAGAATCTTCTGCAATCTGCAGCATTCTCCTGCCTTCCCTGAAAGGAACTCCATGCTGAGGCCCCCCAGTCACCTGGGGCTTTTCCCTCAATCTCTGTGCCCATGATGGACAACTGCGTGGACCATACTCCCTCCCATGCTCCCAAAGGCTGGCCGGTATTCTCTGTATTTCCTGTCTGTCTCTGTACTCTGCACACACCACTGCCTACGGCATCTCTAAGGTGCTGTGCCATCATGGCTCACACTTCTACGCCACCACCCCATGCTCCAGTGGTTGAGGTCTCACGCAGAAAGCTGAGCGCCTACCTGTGTGCTGAAGGGAGGGTCCAGAAGGCCAGAGTATGTGGCAAGGGCTAAAAGGAGAGGGAAAGGCAGGATGCCTGCAGGGCCGTGCACGGAGTTAGGTACATGCTTCCTTGGCTGGTGCCTCTGAGTACCACACACAGCTACAGAGCTGTACATGTGACTACCTCAGCTGAAGGGTCCCTGGTATAGCCAGGGAGGTTCCTATGTCCCTACAGCATTCTAAGGGTGTGTTTGTGTTAGTAACATTTAAACAGTATAAGCAACTCAGACTCAAGGAATAGGGGTCTTCAGCATCCAGCCAGGCCTGCTGGTGTGACCCTATAATCAATCCTAGTACTCTGAGGAGAGTGAAGCAGAAAGATTCCAAGTTCAAGGCCAGCAGTCCAGGCAGCTTAGCGATTTAGCAAGACTGTCCCAGAAATCAGAAATAAAGAGCTGAGGATATAACTCAGATAAGGGCCCTTAGCTCGGTAACCTATAGCACATACACCAAAAACAGACATACATCCCAAATAGCCCAAACATTCCCCTGCCAACTTCCAGGGAGGGCCGGCTGCTGTACAAAAAAAGACACATTGCAGTGTTAACTCACATCTCCTCTGTAACTTGAGGGAAATTCCAAACAGGGCTTTCCCTCCTTCACACTAGGGAGTGAAGACAGAGGCTGAGATGGCCCCAAGGGGCTGGGGCTGTCAGGAAACCCTAAGGCCTAGAAGATCAGCAGGTGGGCATGAGTCTTGAAGGCACCCCAGGCTCAGCTGTCTTCATGCTGAGAATTCAGCTTCTATTCAACCAGCCTCTCACAGCCACTTTAAAGTGATAGGCACTGTCCAAAATGAGAAGCATGCTCTTCCAGGAACACCTCTTTGTGCTTAGAGAGCTGCCGCCACAGTCCTTCTCTGTACACGTTCTTCTCACCCCGAGGAAACCCTGCTGTAAAAGCTGCACTGCCACTTACACTGGTTGGGTGCTGCTCAGCGACCTGGTGTTGCAGCCTCACTCTCTCTGGCATCATCACATCATCCTGCAAAAAAAACAAAAAAAAACAAAACACATCTGAAACTCACATAGAGCGACTTCAGCCAGCAGGAAGGAGGAGGTGGGCAGCCTCACAGCACAGTGGGAGGCCCCCTCCATGAGCAATGAAAAGAAACAGCCAGGCCAGGGTGCTGATGGGCTGCATGCAAAAGCAGGAACACCTGGGATTGTTGTTCACCTGGACAAGTACTGCGGAGGGAGGGAGACAGATGAACCTGTGTGACACTAATGCTCACTCTTGTGTCTGAGTGAATAAAGCCAAGGTGTGCCAATTCCTTGGGGGCTATATCAAAGGTGACACGAGCTGCCTGGTCCTCCAGATTTGATTCTGTGTCTTTCATCCTTATCACCCCTCGGTCAGAGTCTAGCTCATGGGGTGGTTCTTACAGAGCAGACCCTCTGGTCACCAAGAGAAGAAACTGCCCCACAATGGTCAGAAAACAATATTCTGACCTCGGGACTCCATTTCACTGAGGCGTTGAGGCAATGAGGACTGCACTCTGACAGGAGGCCATCACTCTGAGAGACAGATGGCATCATTCAGAAAAGCTGGACTATATAGTTTCACCCATGCAGACAAAGCCCTACCTAAGCAAGACACATCCAAGGACATTTACAGAGCACTGCTGGAGCAAAATGCCCAACGTTCACCATCCAGACCCAAAGTGAGCCATGCACTTTACTATTAGAGTCAGCGTGCTACTACTTTCAATATCCACTCAGTGTTGGGCCAAATTACAGCTGCTCACAATGTCAATAACTCCACAGACCTAACGGTGCATGAACAGGCAAGGCCAACATACACAGGATTCATTACTCACCTATTTAAATTTAAAATCCAGCAAGATGAACCATATTATCTTTTTTTTAGTACTTGAAACTGAACCAGGGCTTTTATGTTAAGCTACATTCCCAGGCTTTAAAATCTGCTGTTGAGACAGGGTCATGTCAAGCTGTCCGGGCTGGACTTGAACTTGCCATCCTCCTACTTCACCCTCCTGAGGAGCTGAGATTACAGACACTGGTCTTGCCATCTTCCCTACCATTCTAAAGAGCTGGCTTTTAAGAATGGTGAAAAGGCCTTCTGAAGGCTCTGTTCCAACATCAGTCAGGTGCCAACACCTTAAAGGGGTGGAGCAAGGTTCTCCAGAAGGTGCTGACTGCTCTGAGTCCGTGTCCAGTATAGGGTGGTGCTTGGTCCACAATCGGGATTCCCAAGTCCAGGAATTAAGGGGTAAAAGTGGGAGTGGTCCCACTCACCATTAACCTGTGACCCACTAGAAGAAGTTCTGCTTTCTGTTCCCACACCTCTATACTCTGCTGGACTAGAGGTTTTAGTTCCAGAGGGGCAAAGCTTCCACCAGGAGACACAATGGCCTAGTGGGCCAGAAGTTAAGGTACTGCCTGCTGGGACCCTTAGGCTTCTGTGTCTACCACTTACACTGAGAGTGGACTTAGGGTACAGGTACAGTAATGGATCCAGAGCACCAACAGAAATAGGGCTAGTACTCCAAAGTGGAGGTGAGGAAGAGAAGGTCTAGAATTCAGGACATCTCTTAGTATCACCAAGCTCCGGGATTCAGATGAACAGGAAGTTAGAATGACACAATCCTGGCAGGACGACAAATGGCCCAGAACTTCAAGAATGAAAGTTTGGGTCATCTCACCAGGTGATGGCCCGTGACCTGCCGAGGTCAGATAGGACAGAAAAGATAGGACAGAAAATGGGAAGTAGAAAGAGGCATTTATAAACACTAGCTCTGACTGCCCAACCACTTACGAGAAACAAGGATCACAATGCCATGAACTTCCTCCCCATCTCATTATGAATTCATGTGGTTATACACATATATATTAAGCAAAAGTGTTTATCTTTTCTGAGACTTTGCCAGCTTTAAGTGCTACTAATTTCAGATCATAGTATTTGTGTAATAGGATATCCAAGAAGAGTGAGCATCAGTGAAGGACTTTATTTGCTCTCTCCTAAGGAAGGGACTTCAGTTGTGCGCAGGGTAGCTACATCATGTTAAGAGGAGCTACAATTGTGGTATTGTATGTATTTTGGTTTTCAGTACACTCTAAGGAGATACAAATGAGTGCCAGGTTAGTAAGGGGAGGACCTGTGATGGTTAACTTTGTCTATTTGACGGGCGTCTAGGAGTGCCTAGAGAGCTGGATATCTGTGGGGGTGTTTCCAGAAGAGATTAGCATTTGAACCAGTGGACTGAGTGAAAAAGCAGGTCAGCCTTCCCAATAAGGCAGGGCTCATCTAGTCCTTGAAGGCCTGGATAGAACCAAAGGGTAAAGCAAGGCAGACCCATGCTCTCTGCCTCGGCTTCAATACCCATGGCTGGTGCCCTCAGGCAGTGGTCCCTGACACTTGGGACTCCGGACCTGCACTGGTTCTGACACTGCTAGTTCCCTGGTTCTAAAGCCCTTAGGTTTGGACTTGCACTACTGGCTTTCTTGGGCTTCCATCACTTCTGCTAGAATCATCTTCTCTAACAAAATCTAAACAAAGTCAGCAACTGCAAGACCAAAGAGGACAGACAGGACATTAACCTGGCCACTGGCCAAAGTGCTGAGACTAAGCATGATGTAGTGAGTGAAACACTGAAGTCACAAAACAAGCACCGGAACAGGTACCAAACTCTTTCAGAAAGTATGAAGACTGTTGATTACAAAAAAACTCTTGTCTCCTAAGGCCATTTTGCAACAAAAAAAACATGCTAAAGACTGGAAAATGAAAAGGTCTTTACCAAAATGAAAGCACGGGGAAAACTGCAACAAGTTCAGATGTGCATCTGCCAGGTGGCCATGACTCTACTGCCTCTGAGGGCAGCTCTCCCTGCCCTGTCCTCCTTCCTCCTGCCCTGGGCAGGGTCTCCAGAGCTCACAGCTGATGCCTGATACCAGAAGCAGGTTCACAAGTCAGCTGCCAGATACACCAAGCAGGAACCACAAAAGCAAGTATATTCTTTCAAGTGTTCAGATCACAGAGTAACTGGAGATGGTCTCTTTGCACAACTTGAAGGGAGATTAGGACTTCAAGATCATCTTGCCCTAATGTGCACAAAATTCCAAAATGGGTCAAAACTGCACAAGGAAGATGTGGAAAGAAAGCTCCTGGCATGAGAAGGAACTTGATGCATTATAAAAAGAGCACTAACTTGAAATATCCTCTTTCTGACATAAAAACATTTGCAGGTAGGACCAGGGAGACAGCTCAGTGGTGCCATGCCTACCTGGCAAGCTCAAGGTTCTGAGCTTGATCCTAGTAATGGGAAAAAAGAAAAGAAAGCTAAAAACTTTACAGGAAAAGGCAGTGCCAGTCACACAAGTGAGAATTCAGAGACACCAGGAGTTTCAAGTGGAGCAGTTGTGGGCAATGGCCCAGGAGAAGAGGGCCTAGGGCCAGGCACCACTCTTGGCAGAGCTCCTCACTGGGAAAAAGCAAGTCAAAATAAACAGCAAATGGGTAAGCATAGATCTAACCAAGCAAAAACTGACACTAAATGTCAATAAATTCAATACTTCAATCTATGGCCAATACATGGCCTGGACACAGAACAACACCCATTTACACAACACTTAGAAACCTGAAGGTTCCAACACGTGAACAGAGCGGATGAGACGGGATGGCCACCCATACAGCCCCTGCAGGTGGGCATAGGTAGCTATACTGTCAGAAGAACAAGGGCATTCCACATAGAAAGAAGGGTCGGCCCATCAGAAAGATGTTACAGTTATAATTATCCCTTAATAATACAGCAAAACTCCTACCACAAGTATCTATGAAAGAAAAATGGACAGAACTAGAGAAACAGACAATTCAATATTAAAATTTACAGACTTAGGGCCGGGGATTTAGCTCAGTGATTCCGGTGTCTGCCTAGCAAGTGCAAGGTCCTGAGTTCAATCCCCAGTAACCACATACCACAATGCTGAGTATGGTAACATGCTTGTAATCCCAGCACTTGCAAGGCAGAGGCAGGAGGATTGTTAAGAGTTTGAGGCTAGCTTGGGTTATATAGTGAATTCAGGGCCAGTCTGAACTATAAAGCAAGACCCTGTCTCAAACTAAAAACAAAACAAAACAAAAGAACTCCAGCATGATATTGGCAAAAAAACTAATTTGTGAATCAAAGAAACAGAATAGAAGACACAGAAATAACTCCAGGCACATTTAGCTATGTTATCTTTAAAAAAGTGGCTTAGGGACCAGGGAGTTAGCTCAGTGATTTTGGCGCCTGTCTTGCAAGCACAAGGGCCTGGGTTCGATTCCCTGGCAACCACATACAATACTGGGTGTGGAGACTCACACCCAGCAGCTACCAGTACCACATACCACAGTGCCGGGTGTGGTGGCTCACGCCTGTAATCCCAGCACTCGGGAGGCAGAGGCAGGAGGATTGCTGTGATGTGAGTTTGAGGCTGAGCTCAGGGCCAGCCTGAACTACAAAGCGAGACCCTGTCTCAAAAAATCCTAAAAAAAAAAAAAAAAAAAGTGGCTTAATCCTTTCCCTGAAGGACAGCCTCTTTAACAAATGTTGCTTGGGGCCAGGGATTTAGCTCAGTGCTTCCAGTGTCTGTCTGGCAAGTACAACATCCCGAGTTTAATACCTGGTACCACATACCACAATGCCGGGCATGGTAGCTCGCGCCTGTAATCTCAACACTTCAGAGGCAGAGGCAGGAGGATTGCTGAGTTCAAGGCTAGCTTGAGCTACGTAGTGAGTTCAGGATCAGCCTAAACTACAAAGTGAGACCCTGTCTCAAAAAAAAAAGTTATAGACTTCACTACATCACTACCAAAAATGAGTAAAATGATAGCTAGGCATGGTAGTACACATATGTAATCCTAGCACTTGGGAGGCAGAGGCAGGAAGATTATCACAAGTTCAAGGTCAGCCTGGGCTACACAGTGAATTCAAGGCCAGCTGGAACTACACAGTAAGACCCTCTCCAAAAAAAGGTGGGGAAAGCGATCGAGACTGAAAACCTTCAAAAACACATGAGACTGAAAAGCTTCAAAAACACATGAGACCGTACACTGCTAACAACTGACAGACAACATTATCAGTCCAGGATTATTTCTGAGACAGACTCCCAGCACTGTGGAGCACGGCCCTTCTGGCACACATACACACTCCAGAAAAACTCTGGGCCACAACAAGCATAAGTGAAGGGATGAGGACTCAGGCCACATGAGTATATCTTCTGAGCACAAAAATCCAGTTACAAGTCCACATGGTATTGAGGCAACTTATGACCAACATGTGGAAATAACACACAGAAGTAGGTATGGAGTTGAAGAAGAAACTGTGAGGGAGTAAGAAAATATCATGAATTGAATAAAAATGACAATGTATGCCCTGAATAGGATATGGCTAGAGCAGAATTTAAAACTAGAGCTATGAATGCCTATATTAAACCTACAAGCATAACACTAGGTTTCACAAAGACATCCCTTAGTTTTCTACTGTAAAGTTTTTCTTTAGTGTACTAACGGCCAGCTGTGTACCTTCCCTGAAAAATACAACTAGCAATCTTTGTGTTTACCCAGTCGGACAATGACTGGCAAGGTATCTGCACCTGTGCAAGTGTCAAACTGGGATTTTTCACCCACATGTTACTTCATCTAACAGGTTTTTTTGTTTGTTTGTTTTAGTTTTTTTATTGAAATCTTTATTAGTACATTACATATAGGCATCATGATTGCACTCCATAATGGGGATTTGTACCAGTATAAGACACAACTTAATTCTCATTTTTTCCCATAGCCCTACCACCCTACCACCCCCCATATACATAAAATTTATTTCCTTTCTTTTTTGTTTTAATCTCATTATTTTTCCCCTTCACCCTATTTTAGAGTATTTTCTATTTCACAATATATAACACACAATTCTAAGACTCATTTACATCTTTATTTTCTCATACTAGAGAAAAGATGTGATATTTACCTATCTCTGACCTATTTATTTCACTTATGAGGATATCCTCAAGGTATGTCCATTTAAGTAGAAATGATTCAAACTTATCATTTTTTATGGCAGAGTAATACTCCATTCTGTAGAAGAACTACAGCTTTTTTATCCAGTCTCCAGTTGATGGACACTTGGGTTGTTTCCAAGATGTAGCAATCACAAACTGAGCTGCTATAAACATGGGTGCACATATGTCACTGTGACAGGAGTCTTTTAATTCTTTCGTGTATATACCTAGCAGGGCGATGGCCAGGTCAAATGAGACCTCCAATCCTAGCTTTTTGAGGCATCTCCAAACTGATCTCCACACGGGTTGTTGTTTGTTTTAGTTTTTTGAGATAAGGTCTTGCTTTGTAGTTCAGGCTGGCTCTCAACTCACTATGTCACCCAAGCTGGCCTTGAACTCATAGCAATCCTCCTGCCTCTGCCTCTGCTCCCAAGTGCTGGGATTACAGGTGAGAGCCACCATGCCTGGCATTGTGATTTGTGGTACCAGTGATCAATCTTGTATTCTTGAACTTGCCAGGCAGACGCCCCATAACCACTGAGCTAAATCTCTACTCTGGTTTATATATGCATCACGGAATATACAATACACCCACATCACTCTAGGATTTATTTTTTGTTGTTGTTGTTTTTAGGTTTTTTGAGACAGGGTCTCACTTTGTAGTTCAGGCTGGCCCTGAGCTCAGCCTCAAACTCACATCACAGCAATCCTCCTGCCTCTGCCTCCCGAGTGCTAGGATTACAGGCATGAGCCACCACGCCCGGCACTGTGGTATGTGGTACTGGTTGCTGCTGGGGTGAGTCTCCACGCCCTGTATAGTATGTGGTTAACTGGGGGATCAAACCCGGGTCCTTGCACTTGCAAGACAGGCGCCGAAACCACTGAGCTAAATCCCCGGCCCTAGGATTTGTTTTTTAAAAAATGGTTTCTTGGGCCGGGAATTTAGCTCAGTGGCACCACTGCCTGCTTTGCAAGCACAAGGTCACAAATTTGATCCCCAGTACCACAAAGGATAATAAAAATAAATAAAGCTTATGATTTTTTCTGCTAGAAGTAGCCCAACTCAGTGCAATGGCACATGAAAAACCAGATTTGTAAGTTTTCCAGGTCAACAGTGAATCATCAGATTGTGTACACATGGATGATGAAGATGACCCACTGTGATAAAATACGTTTTATGCCATGGATCTATGATGATGATGACAACTTCGATGCTAGCCATGTGAGCTGAAGTTCTTATGAAAGTGAAATGGAACAAGAATCAATTGATAAAGGCACAGGGAATGCAGAGCTCCCCGACTCAGATAAGAAAAAAACTCAGCAATGTGAGTGCACATTGCAAAATGGAACCATCCAATGTTAGAACTAAGTCTGAAAATATAGCAAGGATCTTTGTAGGAGTAAAATCTATTGGACAGAATGTCAGACTACCATTCAATGTTGGAAACTATAACAGATGAAATGCTACAAGGTGTTATGAAGTGCACAAAAGCTGAAATACAAGTAAAATGTTCTGTATGCACCAACAGCAATATTTTGAAATATTTTTATTATGATAACTCACTAGCTGAATTGAAAGAATTCATAAGTCTGCTGTACTTAGAAGGGATTTCTTACAGTAACTGCAGGAATGTAAAAGACTTATGGAGAGGTGGTAGGTCCTAATATGGCATAAAAATTTATGTCCTTATGAAGACTCCTGCTTTCAATTTAGAAATTTACCCTGGAACTCGGTCATCAGTTCCTTATTCTATAGCAACAAATAATGATGTTGTGAACAGACTTTTTGCTCCCATGTGCCAAACTAACTGGAATGTGACATTTAACAATTGGCTTACAAGTTCCAATGGACGTTACATTTGTGAACAGAGTATAAGTTATCAGCACAAGAACTGTATCCAGGAACAAGGCAGAAATTCCAAATGAAATGCTGCAATTTCAAAACCGAATTGTATGGTACAATCTTTGGACTTCCAGAAACATTTACAATGGCCTCATATATGGCAAAGAAAAACAAATTAGTACTGCTGATGTCAACATTGCACCAAGATAGAAATACTGATAGGGAAACCTCCACAAAATGGAAGGAAGCCTGAGACAGAAATTTTTTACAACAAAACCAAGGCACGGTGGATATTGTTGATGGGTTATGTAGCAACTTGTCACTCCAAATTTAAAGCATTGGCCAATGGTTTTGTTTACTCAATCCTAAACATGTGACATAGCTTACAAAGAAAATGACAGGTGCAAAATACCATGGCGAAATTTTCTTAGAGGATTAGGACTGGAACTCACAAGCAATTATTTATAGTTGAGGAAAAACAAAATGTTTCCGTCCAGGAAACTACACAAAAAAACTGTGGAGCACACTGGTGAGCTGACAGGTGAACAGGCAAGTACAGCATCCCAAGACCTACTATGACAACAAGAAAACCAAAAAGATGTCAACTGTGCCTGACAAGAAATGACAGGAAAACAAGACATACCTGCTCTCAATATAAGCAATACTTGTTTATGCAATATGCAGTTTTCATGTGTGAAGACCACACTGGGTGTGACAACTGAAGTGAAGATAATTCTTGTAGGGTTCTATTGGTAGTTTCACTGTAGTTTTCATAGGTTTTTATTTCTGAAGTTATCTTTTAGGTTTTGCAAACAAGGACATACAGTGGATGTGAAAATGTTTATTCTAAGCACTCTACATATTCGATATTTTACTTTATTGGTACTTATTTTCTTATTACTTAAGGTGTGATAACTGAAGTAAAGATTTTTTTTTTTCGTAGAGTGCTACTGGTTTTTTCACTGTAGTTCCTATAGGAATTTATGTCTAATGTTATCTTTTAGATTTTGTAAGTACACGGGTGATGTGAAGATGTTGGTGTTTATTCTAAACATATTAACTTAATGCTTTATTGATATTTTATGTTCTTGTTAACTATATATTGTGTAAGTAATAAGAACCTCCTGACAAAACAGCAAGACCAGTGAGATGACAAGTATGTCCTACAAAAAGGTCAGGAAAGCAAAATACATGTGCTGTGATGTAAGACATATGTGTTTGGTACGTGCTGTCATGTGTGAAGACTATCATGGGGTGATAATTGAAGCATATTTTATAGAGTGCTATTGGTATTTTTATTATAGTTCATATAGAATTTATTTCAATTGTTTATTTTTTATAGCAAAAACAGTTGTTGAAAATTTTGATGTTTTATGAGCAATTTAAAAGATTCAATACTTTGTGTTTTTTTTTTCTGTAAGCATTGTTTAATAAAACTCATAAAATTAAAATTAATTTCTCAATAGATATATTCTAAAGAATAAACACAGAGCTGAGTGTGGTGGCTCATGCCTGTAATTCCAGCATCTGGGAGGCAGAGGCAGGAGGATTGTCACAAGTTTGAGGCCAGCCTGGGTTACACAGTAAGTTCAGTGTCAGCCTGAACTATAAAGCAAGACCTTGTTGCAAAAAACTTTTAAAAAGAAAAGAAAAAAAAAGAATAAACATGAGTTTGACATACTCATGTTTTTATGACTTTATGACCCCAAAAAATGTGCAATGTTTTACAAATAAGGGAAAAAAATCTTAAGAAGCAGCAAACAAAACTCAAGGAAAAGGAAGAAAATTAAGATTAGCAAAGAAAACAGAAAAAGAATCAAGTCAATAAAACCATTAATTGGTTATTGAAAAGTTGAGACTAACCATACCAGAGACAGTAAACTTTCTTAAAAGCCAAATGGCAGATGCCGACAGTCTCTGCGGGCGTCACGTGGTTTCTGCCATGTATCCGCCTCCGAGTTTTACCTAGCTTCCACGTGCTAAAACAAAAAAAGTCCATTCTTAGCTTTTCTTGCAGTCTTCAGGGCTGGGCAGGCCCAGAAGACTGAAGACAGGAAGAACAAAAGCCAGGATGCAAGGAGGCAGGGGTCCTTACCACACAGATGTGACCCAGGAGCTGAGGGCACAGTGACCAGGACAGCAGTGTTGAGGCCGTTCAGAGGAGACAGAAACCCCTAGGAAGACACAAGTTACTGAAATGGACTGAAGAAAAAATGTAGTCTGAGCAGGTCTATCAGAAGTTAAAACATCAGTAATTGAAAAATCTTCCAAAACAAAAAGAGCCTGAGCCCAGACAGTATCAGTGCTGAACTGTACCACACATTTGAGGAAATAACTCCTCAGCTTCACAATCTCCAAGAATATCAGTCACCTTTCTGTCACTATACCAGACACGGAGATACAAAACTTAAGAAAGGTTTGTCTTGGCGCAAGTTTGCAGTTTTAGTCTTTGGTCAGTTGGCTGTTGCTCTGGCCTGTGTCAAAGCAGTACACCTGTGCTCAAGGGATCCTCCTGTATCAGCCTCTCAAGTAGCTGAGGTCACAGGGATGTACTGCCATATTTAGAATTAACGTTTTACTGATGAGTGACCAACCACTTTCCTCATGACTAGGGACAGGAAGGAGAGCTGCCCTCATCACTGGGGTACATCACTCTACAGAGGCTCTGATCTGGGCCATCAGCAGAAAAGAATGCAAGACACTTGAGTTGAAAGGAAAAATAACCATCTCAACTTGCAGACAATATGATTCTGAATATCTTGAAAATCCCAAGGAATCCATAACACAATGATAACAACTAATAAACCTAACAAATCCAGCAAGGTCACAGAAGATGAAGATACAAAACTCAACTGTGTTTGATATATTAGCAATGAACAATCTGAAAATAAAATGAAACTAACATTTTCATAATAGCATCAAAAGAATAAAATATCGTAGTACAAAACATATCAAAACAAATACAATCACACACTTCGATTCACAAAATACTGAAGTTCTTGGTATTGCGTGGGTCCTGGATGAAAGGACTGACTAAGCCATAGTAGATGCTGCTGCCCGGACAGAATGAAGTGGACTGCACAGGGTCCCTCAGCCCCAGCGCAGGCAGAGCGCTTCAATGAGGAGGGAAGTGTGCACTTGCACAGAGCCACCACTGCCTCATGAGCAGGATTCACTGCTGCAAGGGCAGCTCTGGGTAGGGGCAATGAGCAGGCTGTGCTGGCCCAAGGGCAACCACAGAATCTGCACTGAGGTTTTTAAAACACATTTAAGAAAAAAAGTATAAAACATTCTTCTGTCCCATCCTATCTCTTTTGTTCTAATTCTCTTTGTAATTAAACTTTGGCAGCTCAGAAATTTCTCCTAACCAAAATACTGCTGAAAGTTAAAGTCTATATAAATGGAGAGATTTTCTATAAGCATTGTTCAGAAGACACAGTGTTACTGATAGTAATTCTCTCTAAATTAAAAGATAAATTAAATTCTCAATTTTTTTTTCTGGGAACAAAGGGATCCTAAAATTCACATAGAAATACACAAGACTCAGAATAGCCAAAATACTGTGTAGAAAAGACGGAAGACCTATACATTCTAATTTCACAAAGCTATACTTCTGCAGATATAAAAACTTAGATCATTCATTCACACAGAATTAAGAGTAGAGAAATAAATTGGACAGTTTCAGTCGACTATTTTCAATCCCACATGCAACAGTAGATTGGATCCAGGGCCTCTGCACTGGGCTGTATGACCATCCATTTTTAATTTTTTTATTTTGAGAAAGTCTCACTAAGTTGCCAAGTTGCCCTGGCTGCACTGGAGCTTTCAATCTTCTGGTCTCAGCCTCCAGAGCACTCGGATTACAGGTATGCATCATGCCCAGCCCAGCCACACATTCTTCACACTGGATCTGTGATGGTATCATCCCAGCAGTTTCAGCAAACAAATACTTTTCCAACAAAGGAGACTTCAGCAACTCCACGTCCATATGAGAATCATTCTTGAGCTCAAACTCAAATGATTGGCAGGTAATTTCTTCAGAGTTTGTAGATCTAAACACAAAAGTAAAATCCCAACAGGTGAAAAGAGAAAAGCATACACGTGATCAACAGGGAGATTGGATAGTGAGCTGTAGGAAACCTAGCTTTGATCTGTCCAAGACTCCATCAACAGAGCAAAGTAAAGCCACAGGATAAGAGGGGCCATCTGGAATTCATGCAGTCCAAAACACACAAATAATTTCCTATTGGTGAAAAAGAAAGACAACATTACATAAAAACAGAGCAAAGACTGTGAACAGAAAGTACAGTGTTTCCCTGTGCCTGATACAAGCAATCTCATTAGACAACAAGAAACTAATCTGAAATCACAGAAAGATGCCACCAACACGCAGCCACAACAAAAGGCAAACCTACGTGCTATGAGGGACTGTGCACCCACACTGTTGCAGCGCTCACACATGTGTGCAGGGTGGGAGCAGCTTCACTCTCAGGCCTGTGGGAACAGAATCCACCACTGCGGGGCATGTGACTTCACAAATTTCAACAGCTAATGTGTGACATAAGCCAGATGTACAATAAGTCATATAAAGACCAGAATAAGGTGACACAGGAGAGCCAACCCGCTTGACACTGGGAAGGCCCCAGTAGCCCGAACTGCAGAGCACAGGCCACTCCAGGGCTGTGACTCTGTCCACTGTGCTGATAATTTGTGCTCTGTTTAGTACTTCTGTTACACTTAAGTAAAAATAAAACAAGAGTAATTCCAGGTGTGTATGGGAGGTTAGATCAAATTACAAAAAGGAAAGTCAATAAAACTTCTGAAATATAACATCTTAAAGACCATAAAGTAGGAAAAACATATTTTAAGAAGAAAATGAAAAGAACTGAAGAAATGAAGGAAAAGGAAAGATTAATAAAATGAATTGCTTTAAAATTAAGAATTTCATTCATCAACAGGCATCCTACAGAGTGAGAAGGTAAGCCACAGGGGAGAGGGGACAGGTGCAAGAATGTTAACATGTGTTCTCACCACATAAAATCCAGACCCAGACAAAAGTATCACCGTGTGCAGGATAAAATTTAACATGGGGGACAATAAAAAGAAAGTCATCGGACAGGTAACAAGTGGGTTTGGGCTCAGGCTGCTCACAAACATCCGCTGGTAACAGCTGATTATGCTGCATATTCATGTTTTTAATTCTCCTCTACACATATTTTTCTTCACAAACAAAATGATGAAACAAACTGGAAATCTGAATACAACAAAGATGTCACTGGTGCTGCTGCTGCTGAATGCTGTTCTGAAAGCCTTGGTCAGTACAGCAGCCCAGAAGAGGATACAAGGCATACAGGCTGCAATCAGAAAGGCAGAAGTCCTTACCTACGAGTGACATCACTCACAGCAAATCCTAAAGAATATTCAAGAAACTACTAGGACATGTGAATTTATGGCAATAAAACTGGGGCATGAATTTCTTTCTTTTTTTTTTTTTAGGTGTTTTGAGACAGGGTCTCGCTTTGTGGTTCAGGCTGGCCCTGAGCTCAGCCTCAAACTCACATCACAATCCTCCTGCCTCTGCCTCCCGAGTGCTGGGATTACAGGCGTGAGCCACCACGCCCGGCACTGTGGTATGTGGTACTGGTTGCTGCTGGGCGTGAGTCTTCACACCCAGTATTGTTATGTGGTTACCGGGGATCGAACCCGGGTCCTTGTGCTTGCAAGACAGGCGCCGGAACCACTGAGCTAACTCCCCGGCCCGTGGCATGAATTTCTTAATGCCACTTTCCAAGAGCAACAGAACTCATAAAATATTTTGGGCTTTGTTAGATTTCTGTAAGATCTATACCCTAAAGGTTCTTAAACATCCCAAGAGAGATGCAGGGAGGCCAAAGTGAAATGCATTCTATGTTGATGAATTACGAGATGCAATATTGTTAAGATCCCAAATGGATCTACAGATTTAATATAATCTCAATAAAAAGCCAGCCCAGCTTCCAAGTTGATTCTAAATTTTTTTTAAAAGTCAAGGGACCAAAAAAGCCTTACCAAAAACTCCAAAAAAAAAAAAAAAAAAAAAAAAAAAAACCCACTGACGGGGGCCAGGGATTTAGCTCAGTGGTTCTGGTGCCTGTCTTGCAAGTGCAAGAACCCGGGTTCAATTCCCCGGTTAACCACATACAATACTGGGTATGGAGACTGGCTCACACCTGTAATCACAGCACTCTGGAGGCAGAGGCAGGAGGATTGCTGTGATGTGAGTTGGAGGCTGAGCTCAGGGCCAGCCTGAACTACAAAGCAAGACCCTATCTCAAAAAAAAAACAAAAACAAAAACAAAAAAAACACTGACAGGGAAGAATAAAGTCAGGGGTCTATAATTCCCAATTCAAGGTTTATCATAATCACATGGCAGTGTCACCATGATAGCCAATGCATTGTTCAGGGTGGTGGGAATTGCATACAGCAGGTAAGAAGACCAAACGACAAGATGAGAAACAGATCTATACTCCACTCTCTTTTGGTTGAGTTTCAATGAGGGGGACCAAGGCAATTTGAGAAAGGATAGAAATGCTAAACTGTGTGTTATACACAAAATTTAACTTGAAATGAACTGCTGATTTAAACTTAAAAAACAAAACCTTAAGGCTTTCAGGAGAAAACAGAGAAGAAAATCCACGGAGTCCACAAAGGTATCTTAGGCTCTTACATGGGACATGGAAAATACACATCTTAAGAAAAATTAAGCTGTAATCCCAGTACTTAGAAGGCTGAGGCAGGAGGATCACCATGAGTTGAGGCCAGCCTGGTGTACATCATGAGTTCAAGTCCAGGCTGAACTACAGAGCAAGACTCTGTCTAAAAAATATAAAAATTCACATAATGGAATTTATCAAAATTAAAAACTTCTGCTGATTAAAACACTAAAAAAAAAAAAAAAGAAAAGAAAATATAAAGACAATCACAGACTGGAAGAAAGAAGCTGTACGGAGAAATATCTTTCATTTAAAAAAATCTTAACACTGAACAATAAGACTAGTAACTTTAAAAAGCAGTCAAATATGAAAAGATAATTCACAACAGAAGATGTGTGCAGGGGCAACAAGTAGCCAAACAGAGCCTGGCATCAACAGGGAAGTGTACAGTGGAGCAAGTGAGATGCAGGAAGCACATTGCAGGGCTCCTGTGACAAAGATGGCGCAGCCAGTTGATGGGCTCTGGAGATAAGGTGGGGAGACTGCGTGGCCTCTCGGGAGAGGCGTGTTGTGACCCACAGAGTCTGGAAGCTCCACCCTGAGCTCATGTCCACACCGTGACTCACACAAAAACTCCGAACAGCAGCAGTCCAGCTAGATGCCAGCACAGGTGGCTGCACTGCACACATGCTGGAGTACGTCGCTCAGCAGTAGATAAGCTACTACACAAGCAGCAACACGGACCAGACCTGAACACTCGGCAGAGCGCACATGGGGAGGTTTCACACAAACGAAAAACTCTGCTCTAGAGAGAAGCACGTCAGGAATGCTGCCAGGGGCAGAGAAGACTTGCAAAGACACACATGCGCTTTCTGCAGAGAAACACTGCAGCCCCTCATGAGTTTATCACCTGGGGGAGGGTCACACTCATTTAAAGCGCACTTGAAGACAGAGCATTTACTGAGTTTAAAATGTGGCATCTCTCAGCACACCAGCATTTAGGAAACATCTGAGCTCATCAGTGGGCTTCTTATGATGAGCCTCAGAAAATCACTTTCAATGAGTTAGGTTCTATGGTGCCAGCCCCATGGCAGCTGTCAGAGACATTATCACCAGCGTGGCGGTGACCAAAGGCCTTCATGGCATCAAGTTCAATCCAGTCCCTGCCATAGGTACACACGATGCTTTCCATAGTCGTGTTTGTAACATAGAATTAAATGTCCTCTTTCATCAAATACACACAGAGGATGTACACTTCCACTTACAAAGTCAGGGTTCCCAGGGCTACCAAAGGCTCTGCTCTTGTCCTTAAACTTTGCCTTAAGGCCACTCTGGCTCCCTTAGTTCCCCACACATGGCGTCTCATTCCCAGCCCCCACCTTGCCCCTGGCTTTTTGCTTTTTCCTCCAAGGACAGTAGAAAAAGGATACCCTTGGTGTTTGCGTTTTTTACTTTTTGAATGACAGGCGTTTACACATGTGCATATATGGTTATAGTGACAAATATAAATTTGCTACTGCTTTTAAAACATCCCTTTAGTTAACTCACATGTTCAGTTCCCAGGTTATTTCTAGATGTTATCTAATCTTGTCTGTCAGTTTAAAGTTGGATATGGTCCCTCTCTTCTCTCACCTCTCATCTTTTCATGATTTTCCTCCTCATATCTTTTATATCTGGTCTCTCCCTTACATATTTTTACATATTTTCTCTACCCATTCATCTTTTATATGTATAAATTAAGATTACCCTTAATAGGGCTAGGGATTTAGCTCACAGATTCCAGTGCCTGCCTCGGTTTTTTTTCCATTTGCAAAAGATCTTGTTATTTTGCTCTTTAATGTCTCTATACTTTGGTTTTCTCATGTTAAAAAAAAAAATCACATGGTCTCTAAACTTTCGTGACTTTTTTTTTTTTTTGAGACAAGGTCTTGCTATGTAGTGCATTCTGGCCTCGAACTCCCAGTGATTCTACCTCAGCCTCCCGAGTGCTAGGATAACAGGTATGCACCACCATGCTGCGTGTCTCATTTAACATCACGGTCTCATTTTCCCACAAATGACTCAAATCTACCCCTTGATACCAGAGTAGTATGTCACTGTATACACATTTTCTTGGTCCATTCATCTATTGATACATAGCCAGCTACTAAGATTCAGCTAGGCATTGTGCTGCTATAAACATGAGTATTCACATGTCATTGCAATATGTTGTCTTTAACACTTTTGGAAAGACACTTAGAAGGGGAATTACTTGGTTAAATAGAACTTCTACCTTTAGTTTTTTGAGGAATTTCCATACCGATTTTCAGTGATTGTACTAGTTTACATTCTCATCAACAATGTAAAATAATTACTTCCCCCCCCCTACAATCTCAATAGCATTTAATTTCTTGATAATGGCTACTCTAGATTAAGAAAAAAAATCTCAGTGTTGTTTTAATTTGCATTTCTCTAATGGCCAGCAACGCTGAACATTTTTTCATGTACAGTATCATAGTTCATGAACTTGATTCTTTCCATGTTCTGGTCACAAACTTGAGTTGGATGACAACCGAATCCAATTCAATGGTGAGGTTCAATATTGATTTTATGGGGAAATTTGATTTGGTTCTCAGTCAGCTCCGTTTTTGACCTGAATTGTGGAGAGAACTGTGAACTAAGGTACCACTGTATTTATTGGCCTTCTGTACTTCTAAGAAGTGTCTATTCATTTCAGAGGCCCATTTTTTTAAGTTCAGTATTTTGGAGAGGTCTAGGGGTTTTTTTGTTTTGTTTTGTTTTTTAGTTCTATATTCTAAACTTTAATCTTCTATCTGAAATGCAGCTAGCAAAAATTTTTTTCCCATTCTGCAAGATGTCTCTTTACATTGCTCATTGTTTCCTTTGCTGTGTGGAAGATTTTTGATTTGATATGATCCCACTTATTGATTTTTGATGTTATTTCTCGTGCAATTGAGGTTCTCCTCAGAAAGTCCTTACCTATGTCTATGTCTCCAAGAATTTCATCTGTGTCTTTCAGCAGGATTAGTGCTTCTGTTTAAACCTTTGATCCACTTTTAGTACATGGTGAGAGATAGGATCTAGAGTCAATCTTCTGCATGTGAGCAGCTATCTTTTCTTTGTATGTCTTTGGCCCTTTTGTCAAAGAGCAGATGACTGAATGTGCCTACAGGAGCAGAGAACTGAAGAGAGGACAAGAATACTTTCTTACCAGCAAGATTCCAACCCGAAGAACAACAATAAACAAAGAGCCAAAACTGGACTGTTCCTCGGCTGGAAGCCACCAGCACCTGGTACTAGCTCCTACTTGCTTATAGCAGGTATCGGAGATTTGCTCCAAGTCATCCTATGGGTGCGAGTATGAAGAGCCCTTTTCCTGGGGAAATGCAAAGTCATCTCTCTTCAGAAGAACTCACTCAACCTTTGCCTGCTTTTCCCTAGTCTCTAGCACACCCACCCTTTGCTGGGTCTCTCACTAGCAGTGTGTGTCTTTCTGGCCCTTACACAATCCGCCTCTCCCACCGTCAGTGAAGCCAATCCAGTGCCACTCACACAGACTGGCCACACAGCTGCCAGGAATGTTTGCCATCAATGTCTTATGGGCCCATGAGGACCTGATATGCACTCCTGGACCTAGGCAGTGACTACAGAATGTGAGTTGGTGCCCCAGACTATTGCAAGAAAGGCAAAAAAAACCCTTTGATTTTTCACCTTGAGCAAGATCCAAGGTTTCTCTCCCCTCCCTAGGGTTCCCCTCTGGATCCTCTGCCTGGCCAGTAGCTTGGCCTCTCCATCTTCTTCAGCAAGCAATGTATTTGACATTGCCGCCACAAGACTCAAAGTTTTTGTGACATCCACACATCTCACATTGGGGGAATCTACTGAAGCTTCTCAGTCAACGAGCATCAAGATGAGCCTTCGATAAATGTCTGACCAGCTCTAAACTAAGTCCTGGATGAAGAGCCAGCATGTCAGTGTTCATCAAGCCTGGTTTAATGAGACAGAGGCATAGTCGCAGTCACACAGAGAGGGGATGTAGGGGTACAAGCTACATCTTCCTGAAGCCAGTTAAAAACAGCACCACCTGGAGGTCAGATCACACCCACCCACAGAGAGCTCCAGTCCTGGTCAGCAAGTTTTGGAACTGGTGCTCTGCAGGTACAGCTGAACAAATGCCAGGTCATCTCCCTTCCCTAGGCCCTGAAATTAAAATGCTCTGCTAATACAAAACCACTTCAAAGCTCACTACTGCCTGGGGTATTAGTCCCTTTCTTAAGTCAAGTTTAGCGGCATCCAGTGGGAGCAATGGTATGCTGAAAATAACCCGTGAAGGTGCTGATGGAAGGAGGGGTAGAACAGTGCTCCTGGTGCAGGCACCTTCAGAAAGTGCTGGGCACCTAGTGTATTGAGACTCCAAGCTGCACACAAGCTCCTTGCTGGACTATTTTTTGGTTTCTCTCCATATCAGAAAAACCTTCCTAAAAAAAAAAAATGAGTATGTCCTGCAAAGAACAGGAAATAGAGGCGTCTATACAGAAGGGTCTTTATAAAGTCTGCAGCTGTCCTGTCTCCCAAACCCAGGCTGCCAGTTGCTTTGGTCAGCAAAGTTTGAACCTTCTGAAGTCAAGTGGCCCTGCCCTGTGCACCTAAAACCAGTCCAGCCCATCATTTCTTTCTCAGGAAAGAAAAGTATGAATACAACGGAAGGAAAGGAGGTAACATGACTTATGGGTGGGCTACTGGCTCTTCAGACCCCACCAATCTTCCTCCTGGGAGCACACCTGCAGATGGCCTCCGTATGAACAAGGTCCAAATGGCTCACATGATCAGGCAATAAGGCATCGATGTACACTCAAGCAGTGGGCACACATCTGCAACAACCCTCTCCAGGAGACTTTAGTCCACAGGAAGGTTCATTTACCATTGTGCACTCTTGGAGACAAGGGAAATGTGGCTTGTTAAATCCAGCAAAGTACTTTTTTTTTTTTTTAGGTTTTTTTGAGACAGGGTCTCGCTTTTGTAGTTCAGGCTGGCCCTGAGCTCAGCCTCCAACTCACATCACAGCAATCCTCCTGCCTCTGCCTCCCGAGTGCTGGGATTAGAGACGTGAGCCACCACGCCCAGCACTGTGGTATGTGCCACTGGTTGCTGCTGGGCGTGAGTCTCCACACCCAGTATGGTATGTGGTTACCGGGGATCAAACCCGGGTCCCTGCGCTTGCAAGACAGGCGCCGGAACCACTGAGCTAACTCCCCGGCCAGCAAAGTACTTTCAATCTAAACACAACTGAAGTCTTCCCAAGTTACAAGAAATCTCACAAAGTGGCTCCCTGGACACCACTAGCTACATAGCAGGAAAAGTGGCTCAGGAAGCTAACGCCCAGAGTCTGCAATGACGACAGAGACTCATGTAAACCTGTATCTCCACATTCCTATCCTTGGTTTTTCTTCTACTCTGCACATCTCAGGGTCTTCCACTGACAACTGTGTGTGAGCAGCTATTTCCCGCTCTGGAAGCCAGGCCCTGCCCAAGTAGCCCAAGCTCTGGAGGAAGCACAGCTGGAGAAGCAGCCACACAGACGCAGCTTCTCCTAGTGCCATTGCACTGTGCCTGAATGCAGCAGCTTCTGAATTACTGCCTAAAGTATCATGGGCACTGCAAAGCTGACTCCTTCCTTCTGTCCCTTCTTTCTTCCTTTCTGTATGGGTGGATATGGGGGAAGACTGGAGATTAAACCCAGGGCCTTCACACTGAGTTACATTCCCAGCCCTTTAAATTAAAAAAAAAAAAAAAATGAGACAAGGTCTTGCTAAATTGCTTAGTCTGAGCAGAATTTTTGCAATCTTCTTCCCTCAGCCTCTCAGAGTGCTGAGGTTACAGGTGTGTGCTACTCTATCCAGCCAGCTCTCCACACCTGTATTAAATAAACTACTGATGAGTATTCTATATCGATAGAGAAAACTGCATTAAGCAGAAATTTCTTAGTAGCTACCAAACACTGTGGTCAAAAGCTATGTTCTCAATCCACCCATGACAAAGCTGAGTTGAGTTCATTCCACATGTGTGAAGGAGGCACTGGCTCTTCTGTCTGTCCTCATTGTCACACATTCCTACACCTGCAGTGACAAGCTGGGTGGGAAACAAACCACTAAAAGTTAGATCAGCCCAGGTTTCTACTTATTAGCAGTTGGGCAAAAATTTTAAGCAAAGAGGCTGAAATCACTTAGTCCTTAATGGTTATTTAACCGATCATCCTTCTCACGCCCAGTATTGTATGCGGTTACCGGGGGATTGAACCCAGACCCTTGCGCTTGCAAAGTGGTGACTTATCACACCAATACACGGCAGGAGCTGCTATCCATCTCTCCTAGAGATCATGGTTAAGGGAAGGGGATACAAACAAAGCTTCAGGATGGCCTACCCCTGGACACCGAGCTCTCAATCCACCCATTGCAGAGGGGCTCTACTGGTGTCCAGACAGGACTCCCCAAAGCACTTGGGATGCAGAGGCCCAGTCACTACAGCTCAAGAACTTTCAGGCTCAAAAGGCTGACCACCAGCACCATCTTCTTCAACACCTGGGAGCCCAGTAGCAGAAGTCAAAACACTTGTCTGCTGTCCTTGGGACAATCAAAAGAAAAGCCCAACATGTCTCTAGGTTCCTATAGGATAAGGGAGCAGAGGGCACGCGCACCAGCGATGAGGTCTCCACTTAATGCAGTCACTGGGCAGTGTGACTGTCTTCCAGACTGGTGCTCCCTTTAACTTCAACACCAGCTCCCTGCTGGAGGTGCTGTCCTGCTGTTTTCATGTTACGTTTTTTAAACTAGAAATCAAATCCTCTCTGAGATGAGAGATGGAGAAGGAGCAGGAGATGAAGATCCACAAGACTAGAGATCCTCACTTTGGTTCTCTGGTTTGCGCTGTCTCCAACTGCCTCCCTGCAGCTAGTCTAGTCCTGGCCCAGGGCACCTGCTGGGGAGAGGTGCCCCAGGGCTGGGAGCAGCTGGGCATGGGTCTCCCTGGCACAGTTGCCTCATGGAGGGGCAATTGGGGCTCCAAGGGGAGTCATCAGAGTGTATCTCAGCCACCATGACAGGACAAGGGGCAGGCTCAGTGCCCTGCGGAGCTCCTACACCTATCTTCTCTGCCCACTCTCATCAGAAAATGGCCCACTTTAATCTACAGACTGGGATCAAATTCTGGATGTTCTGTGTGGGCATCGTTCTCACGCTGGGACAGAACACAGCAGCCACATCCAGCAGCCTGGGCCCTTTCACTGCTGACCCCAACTGGGGACACACAGAGTGGCTAGGCTGATTCTCCTTGGCCCCAACACCGCAGGACAGGCCAGCCAGATAAGGTACTCTGAGGAGTGGCTCACAAGAGTGAACATCTTCATCTGAATTTCCACTCCACTTGCCACTTATTAATCAAATCTGTTTTCCTCATGAGCTATTTCCATTAATGAGCTAATATGGGGCCATAATTTGTATGTCTCACTGTTCTATGGCTCTGTACCCCGCAGTGGTACCTGCACGACTATCATCAGGCAGCAGGGTATGTGTGTGTGTGATGCAGGTACCGCTGGCAATTCAAACTGAAAAGAACATGTTAAGTCTCTTAAGTGTCAGACCATTACGATGTCTGTTTAACTTAATTCTGTTAACATTATTCTCTGTGGTGCAATTTTATATTTTTAACATAATCTTATTTACTGATAATTATTATCACATAAGGCAGTAACTTTTTTTTTTTTTGTAGTACTGACAGGTAAACCCGGAACCTTTGCACTAAGCAACATCCTGACCTCTTTTATGATTTTTTTTTTAGGTGTTTTGAGACAGGGTCTCGCTTTGTAGTTCAGGCTGGCCCTGAGCTCAGCCTCCAACTCACATCATAGCAATCCTCCTGCCTCTGCCTCCCGAGTGCTGGGATTACAGACGTGAGCCACCACGCCCGGCACTGTGGTAGGTGGTACTGACTGCTGCTGGGGTGAGTCTCCACACCTGGTATTGTATATGGTTACCGTGGGGGGTGGGGGGGGTGGGGAGGTGGATGAGACGACACTGACCCCAGACCCTTGCACTTGCAAGACAGGCACCGGAACCACTAAGCTAAATCCCTGGGCCTCTTTTATGAAATTTTAAGACATGGTCTTTCTAAATCACTAAGTTTCCCAGGTTGGGCTTGAGCTGAGGCTCTTCCTGCCTCGTCTTTTGAGACTGCTGGGACTACAGGTACATACGATCATGCCCAGCTACTTTAACTTTTAAATCTTACCATAATACATCAGAAAATGACTAAAGAAATGACTTTATAATCACACAACCAAAGTACATAAATTTACTATGAACAAAGAGTTACTTACTGAATCCAAAAAGCAAAGGTAAGATCCTGAGCTCTGTGCAACTGCTTGATTCTTAGAATATCCAACTGGTGGAAAAAACAGAAAATCTCCTTTATAATTCAATTTTCAAAAGCATAAAACTTAATATACTTTATACCCCCAAGAAAGCTAACATTTCACACTAGCATGAAAAAAGTCAGGTGTATGGAGAAAGAAAACAGAGGACAGCATCCTCATGGGTGAGGACATCAGGCCCACAACACAAGAGGCCCAGAACAAAATTTAAAGCAAACAGTCCCTGGGAGAAGTCAGTGAAGTCTGATCACACAGGATGTAATGTCTGGGCCACACACAGACCTCACCTGCAGATCACCTAAGTGGACACTCGGCACATGTCCAGAATCAAGTGCAGTCACAGCTAGCATCTGAGCACACACACCCAGCGCTGATTCTTACTGTATACCTCAGTGCCCTAGAGACCGTGCTCACACTCAGAACCAAAGCTGGGAGCGGCTCACATGCATACAGGAAAATGAGATTTCTGACAGTGAGCTGCGGCACACATGGGTGACAGTCATGCTGAGCATGGTGCAGGAGGCAGAGAGGACACAGCGTGGAGCGCAAAGCATCAGGGCTCAGGCTGCCGCGGGAGGCACTCAGGGGCCTGCTGTGCTTCTGGGACGTTGATGCTATCTTCACTGGGGTGCTGGTTTCCCAGGGAGTCAGTTCATGATTCTCAAAGCATACTTTTCTAAGGGATATCATCTTTTAATAAAAGAATTTTTTAAATCTTGGCTTTCAAAGACATTATAACTGAGTTGGAAAGGGTTAAACAATGACCGAGGGTTAACTCCCCAGTGAAGGGAGCCGAAAAAGTGTAACGGAGACATAAAAGACAGGCGTCACCGTGCAGGAAGTCACAGGAGCCCAAAGCTGCTGGGATGTAAATAAACAGGAGTGAGAATGCAGGACTGCCAGAGGCACACGGGGCTTGGGAGGTGAGCATGTGTCCCTGCCCCAGGGACTGACAGCTTGGCCTCACTTGTGGGCAGGGGCAGCCCTGGAAGCCTTCTGACTGGGGCTCACATGCAGCATAACACTCAGCAAGCTTGGCTTAGACACTGAGGATGGGGGAGACCAGAACAAGAGTGCTGACAGGACTTTGGGATAAGAAACCACAATCTCTAGGGAAATAGGCTGCCAACACCTGAAATCAGTTATCTAGCTCCTGGTTACATATCTGATGTCACCAAGTAGACTCATAGGAAACACAACAGATGTATGCAGAGTTGAAATAATAAATCTCTCTGGTGTTTGAAGCTAGGATGAGATGAAGAAAGCTGTCAATACCACAGGGACACAGCCAAGCATGTGCCTGAGACAGCCCCTACACCAACTGGCTTCAGGCGGAAAGGGGAGAGGGGTGAGAGGGGCCTATAGAAAGTCTGTCCTTCCAGGACAGACCCAGGCAGAGCACACCGTATGAACACGCAACACAAGGTTCTCTGGACACTGCTCACCCACTCCCCATGGGCAGTAAGGACTCCAGCACACCCCTCAGTCCCCCAGGGTCACAGCTACTCTGTCACAGACACATTGGGCCACGTGCAGGACACCTTATGGGACAGCCACTCTACAAGAACTACTTTAAAAGACAAAACTCTTAAAATAGAGAGGAAGCAAGAAGCACCACAAGTGCCTTCAATTTGTTTCTGTTCAGCAAAACCTAAGTGAGAAAGGATGTTCAAAGTGGTTTCAAAAACAATTTTTGCACCCACTTTGGGAGCAAGCTGAAATAGACACTTTACAGTAACTATTATAAAAAGCTGTCTATTTCAAACAAAATAAAATGAAGACAAGAAATAATTTGGTAGTGTTGGGCATAATGATGCATGCCTATTCTCCCAGCACTCTGAAGGGTGAGGCAGAAGGATTACTCCATCTTTGAGGTTGTAGTGAGTTTAAAGCCAGCCTGAACTAAATGGGCAAGATCCTGTCTTAATTTTTTTTTTCAAAAAAGATTAACATCTTCCAGATGCATGGGATGACAAAGATGAGAGCAAATGAATACTGCCAGCACTTTGTAGAGCTGAGGTGAGAGCCGTCCTACACACCCTCAAGGGTTCCAGCACAGGCCATGCAGTCACACTTGTTTGCACATGAGGAGCCAGGCAGAGCAGTGCCCATAAGCCAGCCCAGCAGCCTTGAGCCACATAGCCCCTACTGACACAGAAGCCTGACTTCATGACGCCGAGACACTGCACAGTAGTCACTACAGCACTGTTAAAGGACATGAGTTTTAAGGCAGCAGACGCTTTCTTCTAAAAGACTTTTTTTTTTTTTTTTGAGACAGGGTCTCGCCTTATAGTTCAGGCTGGCCCTGAGCTCAGCCTCAAACTCACATCACAGCAATCCTCCTGCCTCTGCTTCCCGAGTGCTGGGATGACAGGCGTGAGCCACCATGCCCGGCACTGTGGTATGTGGTACTGGTTGCTGCTGGGCATGAGTCTCCACGCCCAGTATGGTATGTGGTTACCGGGGATCGAACCCGGGCCCTTGTGCTTGCAAGAGAGGCGCCAGAACCACTGAGCTAAATCCCCGGTCCCCTCTTCTAAAAGATTTTTATTATTTAAAAGATTTTAAGATTTTTTAAAATGCTATCCACCCTCTTCTGCCTGCTCAACCAGGCACATGTGCTAGCATGGAGACAGTTCTACTAGACCTTGGGTGCCCACTCTGTTGCAGCTTACCTCCACCTATTCCCACCCTCTGCTCGGCCCATGGCAGCAGAGACAAGACCAACTAAACATGGCAGGAAGTCTCTTTGGTTGGGAGGGTACTACTCATGCTAAACTTTTACAAAGCAGCCAAAGTGTTCCATGATGGCCAACGTTCAGAAATGGTCACATATCCCTGAGGAAGGAGGGTGCCATCTGCAAAGACACGTATGTGGACATATGGGAAACAATGGCACCTACCATGAGACTGAGACGCCTGACAGTGCTGAAGGAGGCAGAGCACACTCAGGATCACCAAGACCAGCAGCCACAGTGCGGTTGCCAGTGGTCGAGTGATTCAATGCAGTCGCAAGTTCATAATGTGAGCAGGAAAGAGCAGAACAAGGAAGAATAAGGCAGCCTTGACTGCATCATGTCCAGAACGTCAGAGCTTGTCTTCCCATTTCACTCCTTTCTCCAAACACCACTGGAATGTGCCCGCTGGGTTCTGCCAGACACTTTTAAGAGACCTGCTGAGAGCCTACATTCTTTGGATCTGAGCAGAAACTAGCAACAGGCCGCATACTCCCAAGTACTCAAAAGGGTGTACTCCATAGACCACCACTACCCTCATCCACACCTGCCTGACCTTGAGTCACACAGGAGCCGGACTACTCTCTGGAACTTGTGACAGTTAACTGTTGCATCAATTTGAGCAAGAAATGCCCCACTGGATCAGCACAGTTCTGGGTATGATTGAGGAATGTACTGGAATTTACTCAGTGTGAGGGACAGCAATCAATGGGCTTGCTAACTAGATGGTATAAAAGGGAAATAAAAGAATGCTTGTTTCTCTTTCAACTCCTTCATAATTATTTTGTCCCTAGAATACTATACTCAGCCAAACTGTGGAGCAAATTTAGGACACTTTTGGAGCTGGGAGCTCCAAATATCTTATAATCCATATCCCAAACATAAGAAGGAAACATACCTAAAAGTAACTTTAGCAAAATGAAAGATATAAAAAGAAAGTTTTTAAAAAGAGAAGAAAAGCAAGAACACATGCAAAAACCAAAGACAGGCACGGAAGGCACAAGCAGATGTGCTGAAGGGTGGTCAGAGGCCTCTACAGTCTCCCGAGCCTGTGGCTGTCACACTGCTATGAGCACAGTATCTGTTAATAACACCATCACGGCCATTTTCACAAGGCCTGAATGTTGGAATCAACCTACTGGTAAATAAATAAACCAAGAGCTGTAGAATAGAATCAAACCAGCACAGCCCAATGGTGTCGATACTCTATTGAGGGCTGAAGAAGGTAGTGCTGAGCTGGATTCTAGCTTACTGGGGAAAGCTCCATATTGCCTTGCAGGCCCTTCTAGGACTGAATTTCTTTTTACCACAAGTTGGTATTCAAAAAGCAGATTTAACAAAGCAGACATTTATGTGTAAAATAAATGAATGCTTTTCACTAAGTTGCCTAAGCTGGACTCAGAGTGGTGATCTTCCTGCCTCAGCTTCCCAGAGTGCTAGATTCCAAGTGTGCTCCACCATGCTCAATTACTTCATTTCTAATCTGAAGTCTCTTGTGTAGTGTGTACATGGTAGATGCTAAAGCAGCCAGGTGTAGGACAGCAGCAAAGGCCAAAAAGGACCTCAATGTGTGTCCTAAGAGAGATACAAGGGACTCTACTAAGCTACACATCATCAATCCCAAGTCAGCTACTAACACAGCAAAAACAGGAAAATAATTACAGCTGACAGCTAACCCAGGGAACAGAGCAAAGCATAAGCAAGGCTGATGGGAATTATGCTTCCACATGGCAATTTTGGAGTGCTGCTCCCCACCAAAGCCAGCAGAAATAGCCCAAGAAAACCAACAATTTATCAACAAGAAAACCAACAATTTCTACAGTTCTGTAAAAATGATCCCAAAGTACACAGCAAATGAAGAAATAGTTACTCTCAAACCTCCTGAAACTCAGGCCTCCTCCCAGCACCTAGAGACAGGAAGGCATGACACAGCATTTTCCACTCTGACTAGCTACCCCTGAAGGCCAGCAGCTGCCTCTCTCCCCAACCTCAGCCCGTGGGATGGAGATCTATCAGCCTTGGCCACATGTCCCTGAGAACACAGGGCCCAATGGTGCCTGGGCTGGCTCCTGGGTAGGTGCTGCCCTCCTCCCTTACAGCTTAGCCCACACTCTGTCCCTGTGAAGGAATGGGCCATCTACTCAGGGAAGAAAACAGCCTTAAACCAGAGCACCAGGTCCACAGAGATGCAATCTTGTTGGCGGTAGTGTGGAGAACTTCTATCCTGGGCGGGGCAGTCCCTGTGAGGAGCCTGGCAGGTGCCCGGGTGATGCAGAACTCCAGGCTGACTTGTTAGCTAGACAGAGGCTGGAGAGTTCTAAGGAACTTCATGCGGTCAGGAAATCTTCTAACACTGACCTCAGGAACTGTTCCTGCAAATGGCCTCAACTCCATGGGATTATTCTCCAAAGTAATTTATATCCCGTGGCATCATGGAAGACAATGGAGAAATCAGCAATTACTAGAGCTTAACAGCTAGGTATAGTTAAAGAAACCAGGCCAAGGCTACTGCCAATCCCAAGGACTTGTGGGGATGGGGCTCAAGAACAGCATCAAAGCCGTCCCGGCACTAAGCAGGTAGCAGGAAGCACCAGAAGGGAACCCCAACAGTCACCAGAGGTTCTATGACACATAACCTAAAATATCAGTTTCTAGATAAGAATAAAACACCTGCAAAGAAATGGGAAAGCACGACACTCTGGACACAGGGCAGGCAACAAAAACATCCTGTGAGAGGGTCCAATGCCACATCTAAGACAGATTTTAAAAGCTATTAAAAATATACTAAAACTAAGGGAAAGCATGATGAAAGAGTTAAAGTATAACAATGTGTCAGAGGGTGTCACCAAAGAGAATAAGAGCCAAATAGAAACTTAAGCAGAAAAGCACAGAACATTGAAATTTCTCTAGAAGGATCCACAAGTGAACTGGCAGAAAAAGTAGCAAACCTAAAAATAGATGGAAAAAGACTAAGCAATCTGAAGAACAGAAGAAAAAAGTAAAAAAAAAAAATGAATAGCACCTCAGTGTAGAACAGCACGAAATACACCAGCACAGACATGAGTACCAAAAGGAAAGGAGAGAAATAAACAGAAAAACAGCTGAAAACTTCCTAAGTTACTTGAAAGGCATTACTTTACATATCTAGGAAGCTAGAAAAACTCTAAGGTGTATCAATACAAAAGATGCATCACTAGACACATTACAGTAAAAATGCTGCAAGACAAGCAAAACATAGCAATAAGAAAAAGATGGCCTGTCACTTACAAGGGACCTTCAGTGAGACTAACTCCTGCCTCCTCATTCCATCAATAGGAAGGAGGTAGGTGGCCAAAAAGTCCCAAATCACATGTTCACAGCACTCAGAGAAAAAAACTATTAGCCAAGAATCCCAGATTTAGCACAGCCACCTTCCAAATATGAAGAAGAAATTAAGACATGGACCTCCTCAGATGTCTGTGCACTGATGAATGGATAGACAAAATATAGTGTCCATACGACTGAGTATTATTCTCCCACAAAAAGGACTAAATACTGCTACATGCTACCACACAGATGAACTTTAACACTGTTCTTAATGAAAGGAACCAGTTATGAAAGAACACTGGTTATGACTGCATAAATCTCCAATGTTGAGAACAGTAATCCACATACGTAGACAAAGAGTAGATCAGTGGTTATCTAAACAGAGGAACCCTGCACTGTAACCCACGTGCTCTAACAGAATGCCACACACAGGGTATCTTATAAACGACAGAAATTTCTCAGTTCTGAAAGCTGCTAGCTGACTGGTCAGGAACTTGTCCCTTGTCTCTAAATAGGAGAAGGGGTGGTTTTCCCCCAAAATTCTTAGAAGACACTAAGCCTATCAAGGAGACTCTGCCCTGGCGATCTCATCAGCTCTCAAAAGCCTTTCCTCCTAACGTCAGGACAGGAGAGTTAGGTTTGGACATAGAGGAGGGGAGTAAATAAACACTCAAACTACTGAAACAAACTCTTACCAAAGAATTAGAAATTTGGATGTTAGAAATTTAGGTCCAGCAGGTTCTCATTCAGTACTAGACCTGAGGCAGGAAGACAGGACGTGGCCAAAAAATGGCTGGGCAAGGAGGTATGACAAAACCTCAGTATTATAACAGCTAAATTAGGTAAAAATACAATAGGGAGTCAGAGAGGGCTGGGCCCTCAAGGGTCAGTGTAAGAAATGAAAACATATACCTGTGGTTAGAGGCACATCTGCTGGAAGACAGGCCTCAAAGATAAAATGACCAGGCCAACATGCCTGTCCACAGCTTAAACGGTCACATCTGGTCAAATGAAGTCTAGATAGATACCAGTTATCTCTGTAGATGACAAGACCTTGGACTCATCACCTTCCTGAGTAGTTTTGTTCTTTTTGTATATACTTGTACATAAATTGCTAAATGACTATGCTTGTAACCTTACTGGTTGTTCAGAAGTGATTTTAGAGGTGACCTCTAGTTACCACAACCTACATTGTTCCCACGTGATTATGCTGCATAAAACTTCCCCTGAAACTAAGGTCCTTGGCTACCCATTTGGGAACGCTGCCTCTCAGGGGGTAAAATCTGTCCTCTCAATAATATGTCCTGCTTGGGCCAGGCATTTAGCTCAGTGGTTCCGGTGCCTGTCTTGCAAGCACAAGGGCCCAGGTTCAATCCTTGGTAACCACATACAATACTGGGAGTGGAGACTCACACCCAGCAGCAACCAGTAGCACATATAGCAGTGCTGGGTGTGGTGGCTCACGCCTGTAATCCCAGCACTCGGGAGGCAGAGGCAGGAGGATTGCTGTGATGTGAGTTTGAGGCTGAGTTCAGGGCCAGCCTGAACCACAAAAGCAAGACCCTGTCTCAAAAAACCTAAAAAAAAAAAAATGTCCTGCTCAACCTCTGCTGCTCCTTGGAATTCATTCCATTTCGAGGAACATGAATTAAGTATATATGACAGCTAATGGGTTGACAGTTATATTTCCCTTATATCATTTGGAGGTCCAATGTTCCTCTATCACCAGACATATGCACAGAAAAATTCTTAGAAACCTGCATGTGGACTTCTTGTGAGAACTTGAGCAGGTTTTTGATAAGATGGACTGGACATATTGCCAGCATAATATAAAAAAAGGATAGTCACCACTAACCACTTGCTACTGTGCCTCATCACAACAGCTCATCGGCTGTAGGGTGTATTTTTATTTCTTCCAGCCTTTTTACTCAGCCCAAACTTGCTCTGCAGAGCTCATTTTCCCCTTACCCTTCTGGCTCCCCCCTCCCCCAAGCTTTAATGAATGTGAAACTTTGGCACTGTCTATACTTGCTTCATTTAATTATTTGTCTGGGTCAGAAAGGGCCTAGAGGTTACCACTAAAATCACCTCTAGAAAGACATTAGCACCTAGACCCCAGTGACCCGATGATGACCGAATTTTTTGCTAGTATTTGAACAATGTGAAACTATTTAAATTTGTAAGTTGATAAACCATGAATTTCAGTTTGATAAACTAAACATGTTTACTCACCTCCTCGGGGAGAAGGCGAATCATGACCTCCAATGACTACAGGGATGCCAGCACCTTCTAGCTTTTCTTTCCACCTTCCAATGATAGTCATAGACTTGTCCTGGAAGTACAACAGCAGCAGGTCAAGGTACTCCTCAGAACAGTCAAAACGGGACTTGAACAGGGCTGTCATACTACCGGAAGCTCATAAATACCTTACTGGCATCATCAAAAACAGAGAGCTCCATGGAGCCTTCAAAGTCCTGCTGCAAGACAGACTTCAAACACTCATCCAACCACTCTTGGGCATTGTGGACTGGGAGGATAATGGACTGCAATTCAGAGAAGCAAGTTAACAGTCAGAAGAGGGAAAGCCAAATCCCACACCCTGCCCTAACGCACTTCCTTCTGACATCCACATATGCTTGCACAGTACAAGGCCTGACCTCTAGAAAACCCAGAATAAGGCTTCCAAGAAAGAGCATGCCTGACATTTCTTTCTCCTAGCTCACAACATTCTTCACTCCTTAGGATTAGGTTTTAGATTTCTCCAAATTTCAAGATGCTTTTGAAAGGTGGGTGGGACATCAAGATGCTCCCTGATTCAACGGTAAATTCATGTTTTTAATCACTGGTCAGAAACATTCTGATTAAGCAAGCACCTATCTGTGTATTTTACAAGAGAAAATGCAAGAAACCCGTTGAGTACTTCCACTAGTCGTCAAAAAACAGCCAAGCTGACCTGAGCATTGCGATGGGGCTTGAGTCCGAGTCTCTACTGTTCTAAATTTCCTTTAGGGCTGGTTGCCTCTAGTACTAGTTTTCCTCAGCGAGTCCCACAAAGACAGTAAAAACTTTTAAAGTGGTATGGAATAAAACCAGAGACTTGCACACCTGTAACCTAAGCAATTAGGGAAGTGGAGGCAGACTGTGTTTGACTAACCTAGCAAGACCTTCCTCACTAAACAGTGTCAAGAACGTAGCTCAGTGGTAGAGCACCTAACCCCAGCACTATTAAAAAAAAAAAAAAAGTTTTAAAAAAGTGAAACTTTACTACGACCAACACATTTATTATAATTGTCCTCGTTTTTCATACCAAATACTTGAATGGCCATAAAAACTAATCTGTTGTTACCCTGTTTATGCCCATAAATTCTATTTATATTTATTTGAAGTTACTTTTTAAAAGAAAGTAGGAGGCTTCTTTTACTTTTCTCAAGGTCTACCACACACATATGATGTGAATTTCTGTCAACGCGGGGCCTTGATTCATCTCTGCCCTTAATTTCACTAAGACTGGCGTGGCCCACACCAGCCTCCCGGCGGGCGGGTAACTTTTAAGCCCGTGCGCCACCGGGTGGACCGGTGCGGGACAAGCTGGGCCGCAGCAAGCCCCGGGTGGCGCGGAGGGGCGTCAGTGGCGGAGGCCGGGGCAGTGCTGGCCACCCCTGCACCCACGGCTCACACCTACCACGAGGGGCCCGGAGCCGGGCGTCCCAGAGTTCCCAGGTCGCTGCATAACCGCGCCTCTCCTGCGGGCCCGGGAGAACAGCGCGTGCGCCGGAGGCTTGGAAGGCGGAGCCTAGGGCAAGCCGCGTCCGATTGGCACAACGTCACGTCGATCTCCAGGGGCAGAGGCGCGCGGTCCCGACCCCCGGCGCTGTGCGGCGGTCTGGGCTATTTACCGCTGTGCTTCGATTCGGGAGGTGGAGGCTTGAAACCCAAACCTGACCATTTCTAGGTGCCCCTAGAGGGTGCGACCTGTCACCCGGGTCTTGCGTTCTTGAACGACGAATGGAGCGGCGAAGAGAGGGATCAGAGCGGGACGACGAGGAGACGGCCCTTACGTGTCCCCACTGGGGACCCGCCGCAGGGCGACGACCGGTGCCTACGCCGCGCGGGTAGGGCAGAGCCGCACACCTGATCTCTGCAAACAGCCTGAGCCCTAACGCGACATCCACGCCAGTCTTAGGACGCTGCACTTTTCCATTGTTTTCAGACTGACTCACGGACCTCTGCATGGTTGTCATGAAATATGCATAATAAGTGTACTTGAGTGCCTCACACACTCTCCTTGGTAGGCTGATGACCCTAGGTGCGTCCAGTAGCCTTTTCAACCCCAAACGTCCTTAGACACTTGGGCGTGGTGGTACTCGCCTATAATCCTAGCACTGGAAAGGTTAAGGCAGGAGGATGACGTAAGAACCTGACCAAGAGGTGATGAGAATGAAAAACAGAAATAGAATCAAATTAAAGTCTGGAGGGCGAGGTAGCTCTTGTCTCCCTTTGACTGGCGCACCTTGGCTTTATTCACTCGGACATGATTCTGAGCATCTGTCTCCCTCGCTCCGTGGTGCTTGTCCAGGTAAACAACAGAATCCTAGGTGTTTCCGCTTTTACCTGCGGCCATCAGCACGCTTTTAGGCCGATTCACGGAGGAGGCCAATTAGATCTCATTCTTCTCATCTGCTCTCTGGTAGATCTCCCCTCCAGGCCAAGGTGGGCTACACAGTGAGCTCAGGACCGGCCTGAATTTCCTAGTTAGACCTTATCTGGGGAGGGGGGCTAACCCACTTAAAAATGACAGGAGAAGGCATCCAGGGGTCTGGGGACTACAGTGCTTATCCCTTAGAACACCTTCCCTACCCAGAAACCAGCGGTCTTTTTGTCTGAGAAACAAGCTGTCCCATCCCTAGTAACTGCCTTTTGCCCTTATCCCACAAATTTGGCCAATCGAAGGAAAAATGGAGGCTCTGCCTGGTCCTGCAGATGGGGGTTGGGGTACAGCCAACGTTTTCCTGCCCGTGGGGCTAGGCAATCCTGCACTTCTTAAGGTACAGTGTGATTAGAACCTCTCCAGGGGGCTGATGGCCACTGAGCCACCACACAGAGGAGGTGGACAGTCACGACTGTGAGCACAATGTGCAGTGATGACAGCTGTGCTACTCTCACATACATTAACCACACTCAGTTACTCACACTGATCTGCATTACTGAACAGGTCACCATGCAAGTCTGTAAGCATCAGTTCTGCAACAAAAGAGAGAGAGAGAGAGACAGACAGAGTGTGTGTGTGTGTGTGTGTGTGTGTGTGTGTGTGTATGGTTTAGCACAGGGAACCCTGGCCTCACACATGCTGGGAAAGTGCTCTCTACCACTGAACTACCTCCTTAGATCTATTTCATCTCTTTAAAAAATTAAGGTTAAATGCAAAACAAACATTCTATACACATAATTTCTGTTATAACTAAGCAAACTTTTTAAACTTCTGTTTAAGCACCATTACAAATGTGATGGTTTACGCTGAAATTGCATCTTATTTACAAAACGTATTCTACAGTTGAAAAGGCTTAGGTCAGATGAACAAAAATGCAGCTTAATTTTCAGACAAATGGCAGTCTGAGAATTAATTTCTAGGGACCTGATGGTTTCTTGGAGTTGGTATATTAGGAATAGTTTCATTTTAAATGACTTCTCTAAAAGTAACATTCTAGCTACCAGAATGCATCCTGGGCTTGAGATAAGAGGTCAGAGATAAGGAGCTGCAGACGGCTTCTGGCCCCGAGTAGCACATGGTGTTCAAACTGGGCTTGAATATGTATGTGTCTTACTTCCTGTCCATTTCCTACAAATTTGCTTTCCACTACTGTCCAACACAAATTTTATTGTAACCTCCTTTTGGTGAACGTTCAGAACACCAAGAGGCACTTGAGAAAAACAAGGTGGTTTGTGTGCTTTTCTAAAATCGAGGAAGATGGGGCCTGAGATGTCGGTCACAACAGAGTCTCAGCAAGAGGGACTGGGCTGTGGGGACAACACAGGGTGTTGGCATTTGCTGGATTGAAAATTGTGGTTTTGAATCAGAGGAAAGGGAGGTGGTAGTCAAGGATGAACAAAGTCACATGGGCACCCAAAGGGGAAGTTGCACAAAACTCCCTAGTTTGGGGCTCACTGCACAGTCTCTTTATTTTTCATTGTTATGCAGTGTTGATAAATAATAGCTGTGTTCAGAGGACTCAGGGCTGGTTCCTTAGAGCTTGCTGTGGGCAGACCAGCTGCTTTGGTCAGGTTCCTGTCCCCTCCAAACCATATGTTGGAGCCTAGTCCCAAAGGCATGGTGCGAGGAGGTGAGGTTCTTAGGAGATGGTGTGATCATGGGGACACATTAACCACCCTTCTGTCCAGCACAGCCATTGGTCGTGAATAGCCTTGATCACTTTTGGGTCGTGACCTTGGAAGACTGTGGGCCACCTCTGAGTTATAGTTTTGGGAGAGGAGCCCCTTCCCCGGGGAGCTCCCAAAAGACATAGGCAGTTGCTTGAGGATGTGATAGGAGCTCTTGGGGTCATGGACCGAGCCCGGGAAAGGAGCCTGGACTGAGTAAGTGGGGATGATGTCATTCCGCAGACACAACCTGGTCTCCTAACAGAGGTATGGGAAAGCTCTGTGTGGCCCCATGGGGAAATCAGCCCAGTCCCTCACCCAGGACAGCACTCATAACCAATCTGCATGTTCAGGAGTTCTGGATGAAGCAGGAGGTCTTACTGACTAGGCATTTCCTAAATGCTAGGCACTTTTCAAATATTATCTCATTAAAGCCTAGCACAACGTGATTGACTCAAAGCCAGAGCCTGAGCTCTGTCCCTGGCTGCAGGAAGGGATGAGGTTCCTGTCACAGGAAGCATTTAATTAACAGCAGGCAGCCGTTCAGTGTAGATTCCATGTGAGCACCAACCATCGTGTAGGATGTTTGTCTTGGCCTGGATCCCCCAGCCCCAGTCCAGAAGGCAGAGCCTGAGTCAGGAGTTTGTACATGGAGTATTACTGGGCCCGAGACTAGAGGCAGGGAAAGAAAGGAGGCCAAGACTCATGGCTGCACTGGGGAGTGTCCGTGCAGGACCAGGCCCAGGCCCTTCTCAGGACCCTGGAGAACTGTCCACCTGACAGGGAGGGCAGGGGAGAGACTTTGCCTGTATCTGCATCTATCTAGGCACCAACAATAAAGGTATTCTGAGCCCTGGACCGTGCTAAGCAGCCAAGGCTGCCTCTTGGAGTCAAGTTTGGGATAGCAGGCAGACCTGCAGTGAGCTGGGGAGCCTGCCTCAGGCTGGGAGGAGGAAGGGTATGATGTGGAACTGGGCTTCCCACCTAGTGGACTTTCAGCAGAGCTGCCAGAGGGCACAATAGTGCCTGAAATGGGTTCTGCAGTGGTGACAGCTAGATGCGCATCATCCTGGTACAGAGATGAGAGGGAGGTGCCATGGGAGCCACATGTGGGTAGGGCCAACCTACAGCTTTTCAGCTGAGCCCCTTTGTTGGACTGGTTCAGGCATCTACCTGGCATATGTAACAACAAGAGCACGTCTTCCTTGTGACAGGATTGGCCCAGGCTGAACAGCCTCTGGCTTAGGGTCTATTTTAGCTACTTTTCCCTGAGACAGGATACCTGTCCTGCAAACACAGAGGGGCCATACCAGGAGCCAGAAAGCTGGGACAGAGGGAGCCAGGGCCAGGCTCTGAAGGAGAGTTTGCCTTCTCCAGCCATGAAAGTTACAGAGCAAACTCAAGTCCTCCTCTGAAATCCCCCAAGTGTCCATATTGAGGACTCATGATGCTTTGAAAAGGTGGGTGGATGAGTGGTACATGGCTTCTGGGACTCCACTCGGAGCTCCTACAACCAGCTTGCACATGGATGGCCAGTTCAGAGCCTACTCAGCTTAGGAAGTCAGTGCAGTGCTGCAATAGTGGCAGAAAAGGAAGAAGGGCCTCCCCAGGCCAGTGCACACACCAGGACACTGTGATCAGATGGAACCTTTAGATAGCCCTGGGGAAAAACAGAGGAAGGGCCTCTCACCACACTCAGTGTCCTTGAAGCCTGCAGGAATGCTCACTGGCCATCTGGGCCATGTCTCCACGGAAATACCTACTTTAGGTTTTGAAAATGAGTTACTGAGCTTATGGGTCACACTGTCCCCAGTGGTCTTGGATTTCTCTGAACTCTCTGGCCCTAGTTCTGGTTCCCCTCAGATTCAAGCCACCCGCAGAGCCAGCCACACACATCTGCCACGCTTCCTGGTGCTCCATACCAGTGCTGCCCTGAGGATGCTGGCAGGTGTGAGCCTGCATACGTGCAGACCCACCATCATAACCCCTAGGCCTTGGTCACTATTGGCCACATGTCTGCTGGGCACGTCCTCGTCTGGACCTTCCTGACCTCATCTCTCCCAAGCCCTCAGAACACGGTGCCTTCTTTCCAAAATGAAGATCAAATCTAGTTCCACACAGAAGGCAGCTTTCTATGGTCCCCTCCACTTTGGGGTATTGTGAGTGTCTTCACATGACTGTCCCCCCTCTGTGAACTGGTTCAAGCCACCCTGACTCCACCCCTCTGGCCCAGGCTGCCTGCTTGCCCCGTCTGCAGGAAGTCCTTCTATTGAGTGCCCTCCAACTCTGACTCTAAATTGCTGGCTCCGTGGGGGCAGGGACAGGGTCTTTTTTTGTCCTCTGCCAACTCCTCTGGGCTGGCAGAAACCAGCGATCACGTGAGCTGGTTGCTGGTGCAGGGCCAGGATGCTGGAGCCAGGAAAAGCAGCAGGTTGGGGAGGGGGTGGCCCTCAGGATGGCTGCTGGAGGGTCTTGCCAAGTTTCCAGAGAAGCAAGGCCTGGGTGGGTTCCACACCCATGGGGTTTTCAGTGCCCCCCACCCCCACTCCAAGGCTGGTCCATGTCCAGGCAGAATGGCCCTGTTAGCACAGAGCACATGGCTGTGAAGTAGTCTCCCCCAAGGGAGGAGGTCACGTTCCTGCTCTCCCCTTCCCGCAGTAGCTAAAATTCTGTTTATTTGCTGGCTTTTAAGCAGCTAGGTCCACAGAGGCCTGGCCTGAGCACAATGCAGTGACCTGCTCGGCCTTGGTGCTCAGAAACAAACAAACGCTGGGTAGTCTGCCAGATCCAGAGAGTAAGACTTGTCTACACTGATATCCATTCAAGATGAAGAATATTATTAGAAGAACCCAACATCTCCTAAATGCTTTTTAGCTGAGTTTCACACAGGCCCGGGTATGTGCACGAGTTTGAAGTGTCTGGTTACGTCAGTCTGCAAGGGTGTTAAAGTCAGGCAATGACCCATGCTTCCCCTGAATTTACACTGTGCAGTTCTGTGGCCCGTGGGCTGCTGGCAAGTGCGGCTTGCCTGCTCTCTTCGGCCTCGAGTATGCTCTGTGGCAGAGCACAGTGGGCATAGGCAGTGTGTGGAGCTCTGGCTTCTCTGACCCATGCTGTCCCTGCCCAGGCACTGTGTCACTTCTGGACCAGTGAATGAATGTTAGGGCTATGCTCCTCGGACACCAGACCCCTGTGCAATAGTGCTGTTGCTATTCCTGAGATGGGAGACACTCAGCAGTCACTCTGCAACACAGCCTGGCTTTACTTCTGTGGTTTTGCAGAGTTCTCCTACTCTGTTAAAATGAATAGAACCCTAAGAAAATAGGAACAAGTTAAATTTTAAACAAATACCTCAATACCAGAATAACTTAGAACATGTCTGTTGAGAACATGAAATGCTGCATTGGCACCTGTCAGCATTACTGTGGTGCTTTGTAAATTATGGATGCAAGAGGATAAAAGACAGAAGCCAGCAGCACTGGGCAGACCCTGCTGGGAGGAGGGACCTTGGTCCCTGGGCACTGAGGCTCCTGCCAGTCTGTCTCAGGCTAAAGATTTGTGCTGCTCCTGGCCAGCCAACAAATACTGAGTTTGCAACCAGTCACCAGTAGATATGTTTGTTCTCTGCCTACCTGTCTTAGTCTGTATTTGTGGCTATAAGAGAATACTACAGACCGGGTAATTTATGAAGAATAAAAGTTTATTTGGCTCATAGTTCTGAGAGCTGGGGAACCCAAAAGCATGATGCTGGTAGAGGCCTCACATGGTTGGGACATCACATGATCAAATAGGACAAGCTGCCAGCTTGGGTCTCTCTTCCTCCTCTTCCACGTCCTCCCCCTCATCCTCCTCTCCCCTGCTTCCCTTCCTCTGTTCCTTCCTCCTCTCCCTCCTCCTCCTCTTCTTTCTCCTTTCTTCACCCTCCTTCCTGTTAAGACCAGGTTATGCCATTACCCAGACTGTCCTGTGTCCTGGATTCTGCCGGCACTCGAGCCTCATAGGAAACCAGGCTGACAGGCTGGAGGGCAGGATGTGGGTGTCCACACCAGCCAGGACTCACCAAGTCTCTTCTGGGACTGACCTTTTCTCCAGGGCTTTTTCCATACTAGACATCAAAATCCTGTCACTGGCCACCAAGGAGCTTGGGCCCAGGTGTGTGGCAAGAGGCCCACAGGAAACCACTCCCCTTGGCTGCCTGGCTCACCATTTCTAGCTGTGGCCTGTCTTGTTGCCTGAGTGTGTCTTTGTCCACCCTCTCCCTTTGAGTGAGGCAGGCCTTGGATGAAGCCCCACTGGCTGAGCTTAGAGCCTTACCTTAGTTTTTCGGGAATGAGGCAGGCGCAGGGCGTCAGCTCAGCTCGCTTCAAAATGACAAGGTGCAATAAACCCAGAATCAAGGAATCTGGGCAGTGTGCTGCTTTGTGGCTGGTGGCGTGGCTGTGGGGGAGACAGCTATTTTTGCCTTCGGAGGCTTAGTACTTCCTGCCTGGACATTTTTGGAAGCACAGGAAACACGAGGTCTGGCTAAGGGAAAGTGCTTCTTGAAATCCAAGCCTTCCACCGGGGAGCGTGTCCGGACATGGCTCCTCCATCCTGGCTGCAGGAGCGAGGGAGGAGAGCAGGCCAGCAGGGTCAGGACACAAAAGAGGCAGGTGCTTCTCAGTTTTCAGGGAGAAATATCTTGACATTTACCTATAATTTGATTTTAGAAAAAATGATAAATGATCAAAGCAGCTTATGACCTACAAAAATCCCACGTGTACAAGTAGAGAGAACACAGAGTAAAACCCGGACAGCCGACAGCACAAGGAGACACCTGCACAGGTCTTGCCCTTACTGTTGTCAGCTGTTCACCTCACAGGTGCTGGGAATGTGGTCCTGCTCAGCCATTGAGGGCTGGACAAGGGCTGCGGGTTAGGCCGTTCCTGAGCAGGCCTTTCCGAGGAAAGTGGGGAAAACTGTCTGGGCAGCTGTGTCTTCCCCTTTGGCAAAGCCAGTGTGGGTGCTGGAGGCTAGCAGTGTGACTGACCCTGAGCTGGAGCTGTGCCAGAACTTCCTCCCATCTCTTGGTCCACATCTGCCCCCACGTGCCAACGCCTGCCTGCACACACCTGCACATGCCTACACATGCCTGCACACACCTGCACACCACACCAGTTTGTCCAGTGTCTTCTCACCAATCCTCAGGACAAAGGAGTTGGCATCAGGGCTGGAGCTGAGCCACAAGAGCAGAACCTGTGATGGCTCTGGCTAATGTTCATGCTCATAGGAGGACATGACCTTCTAACCCAGGCGGTGGAGCCTGAGCCTTCAAAACCCAGTGTTGTCACCAAGGTGACACTGGATAGGACATCACCCCTGCCTAGCACCCCTCACCTTTGAGGGTCTTTCAAAGTTCTCCGCAGTCAGAACTGTTTGCTTGCATAGCTGGACCCAGAGTGAGGGCTGCTGCCAGGCAGAAAGGGGGCTGCCCAGCTGCAGAGCCTTCTGAGACAGTGAGCTGCCGGCGAGCATGGCTCTGACATCACCTGAGGACACCACTGAACTCCTCCGAGGTAGCTTCACTATGGGGTAGACCCGAGATCCAAGAAAGGGCCAGAGGGGCCTGCAGTGGCAGGGCTTGAAGGTGGATAGGAAAGGGAACAATCAGTTGCTGGTGCCCCAGGAGATGGTAGCCATTCCAGCTGCCCCTTTGCTGGGCTCTGAAAAAGCAAGAGCAGTTGATATCCAGGATGCCCACAGAAAAGCTGCCTGTTGGCACCAGTACACCTTCACTCACCACACTAGCTCGTGCCTGGCTGGATTCCACATCCATGGGTCACAACAGCCCTAGGCAGACCACTCCACCCAGCCCCAGATCTGCAATACACTCTTTGGAAATTGGGTTGAAATCCAGATCCCACCCCGTGTATAGCCCAGGGAGTCCAGGGAGCACTAAGACCTGTTTCTTTCTTTCTTTTTTTTTTTTTTTAGTTTTTTGAGATAGAGTCTCTCTTTGTAGGTCAGGCTGGTCTTGGAGTCAGCATCAAACTTACTAATCCTCCTGCCTCTGCTTCCCAAGTGCTGGGATTACAGGCGTGAACCACCACTCCTGCACTGTGGTTTGTGGTACTGATTGCTGGTGGGTGTGTCACCACGCCCAGCATTGTGGTATGCGATTACCAGGGATTGAATTTACAACCTTGTGCTTGCAAGGCAGGCGCCAGAACCACTGAGCTAAATCCCAGGCCCAGGTCCCTGTTTCTTGATACCTCCAAGACAATCCAGCTTTTTTTTTTTCAATAAGCCTATTCAAGTTTACAGTTTAAAAATATCTTTTAAAACATCTTAATTAGCTCTCTAGTCTTAAGTTATGTCTTTTCTACCTTGTTTTCTGCATGACACAATGCAAGGTAGGTAGGAGGCAGCTCAGACAGGGAGGAAAGGCGCTGAATCCACCAGGTATGAGACAGGATTCTGGATCTTGGGGCTCTGGAGAGACCCTAGCAGGTTCTGAGGAGGTGGCCATCCTAACTGCTGCACAGTTCTGTCACCAGTTCTGTGTGGTGACAGGTCAGAGCAGCTGAGGTCTTTGCTGGGCAGTAAGGATGACAGGGAGGAAGTCCAACCAGGAAGGAGGAAAGCGGTAACTCTCATTGCCAAGCTGGGCTGTGCTTCTCTGTGGCCCTGTAGGCAGCCCTCTGGGGTCCTCAGCTGCCCTGTGGGGTTGCCATCCCATCCAGACGAGAACTTACCCTGGAAGGCTTCCCCTAGTGACTCATAGCCCTCTGGCTGCCTCTATCAGTAGCACACCGCCTGAGTTATCTTCTGGGTCAACCGCACAACAATGTACTCCAAATACAGAGCAATCCCCACACATACACCCATACTCAGGATTAAATTCAGGGCTTTCTCATCGAGCTATATCACCAGACCGTTCTAAAATTTTATTTTCTAGGGTGGGGGATTTAGCTCAGTGGTTCCGGTATCTGCTTTGCAAACCCAAGGTTTTCAGTTTGATCCATGGTAACCACATACAACAATGTTGGGCATGGTGACTCACGCCCATCAGCAATCAGCACCTCAAACCACAGTGCAGGGTGTGGTGGCTCATGCCTGTAATCCCAGCATTTTGGAGGCAGAGGCAGGAGGATTGCTGTGAATTCAAAGCTTGCCTCAGCTTCAAAGTGAGCTCGGGACTAGCCTGAACTATGAATTGAGACCCTGTCTCAAAAAAAATTTTTTTTTTTAATTTTCTATTTTGAGATAGGATCTCACTAAGTTGCTAAGTTGCATGGGCTGGGCTCAAATTTGGAATCCTGTTGTTTCAGCTGCCAGGAGTCCTGGGATTATAGACGTGTATCACACACCTGACGATCTTCTGAATAATTTGTTTTCTTAATCATAATAACATAAAACCTGGTCATTATGAGAATTAAAGGCTTCTCCCATAGTCACACCATGCAGCTGATTTGGGCGTGACTCGGTCCTGCTCTTAAACCACTGTGCTTGAGGGTCTTTCCCTGTTTGTGGCCACAGTGCTTTCCTCCACCAGCAGTGGGCTCTTCCATGTGGCCATGTGCTCCTTTCCCCCGAGGGCAGGCTGCTGGAGGCTGCCTTGCCCACCTCCTCACTTTCCACAGCTCTGAGCTCTCCCATCACAGGTTCGAAAGGGGGGGCTCTTCCCCAGGAGCCCCACAGGAGGGCAGCCACCAGTGTACTGGCCCACGCAAGTGAAAGGCTGGCTGCTACTGCTATGGGGAGGGGCTACTCTGTATCTAGGGGCCTGAGGACAGCAGAGCCTCTGTGGGGAAGCCGGTCTGGCATGGGGGAAGGGTGGGGCTGGGCTGTGAGGCCTTGCTGACTTGCGCTGTGTCTTCTTTCTCGAGCCCGACTCAGATCCATGACCTTGGCCTGATGGTGGCTTTGGGGATACAAAACGCCCTCAATCTAGGCACAGAGACAGCAGACATGAGCTAGGGCCAGGCTTGGCTACCTTGTCCTGGGCCACTGGATCCTGAGCTGGACGCTCCAGGGTCACCCTCCCTGAAGCCTCATCATGACCAGGAGGCACCCAGCCAGCCTCGCTCATGTGCCCAGGACTGGCTTCCTCAAGTGTGCAGCTCTTGGAGAGCTGACATTTCCACTCAGTCACACTAGGCTGCCTGGGTCCTGCCACTCCTCAGCACAGCATTAGCCTGCCCCTGTCCTGACCTCCCAACAGCAGACCTCCCGCTGGACACCACGGAGGCAGTAGACACCATGTTGCCACAGCACTGTCACTATGGTCAGCCATACCTTGTGACCCAGCCCTGGATGCTCTGTCCTGCTCAGCCCTGGCCCTGGTGATGTTGCAGATAGATGCTCTGACCGAGTTGCATGCCCACCTACCATCCTCTGAGCCTGAGTTTGCCTGAGTCCTGCTCAGGATGGAGCCTTTGGCAGGTGGAGCCTGGCCTCCTGCCTTCATCATCTAGAACTGCCAGGAGAGGGGCTCTGCCCCGGCCTCCCCTTCATGGCTCACACTCTACCCATGAACAAAGGCTTTGCTCTCAGCCCCTCTCATGGGGACAATCTCAAGCTGCCTGCTCCCTGCCTGTGAAGTAAGGACAGGACTGGACAGGCTGAAGATATGGGTGGGACAGCTCCACCGATAAACCTCTGGTGGAGTGTGTTTATAGGTACCCCCACCCGCTGGGATGAGTCAGCCAGGTGTGGGGCTGGCTGCCCATGGGCTGGCCCAGAACTGACAGCCAGGAAGGGCCTGCCCTAGGGCTCTCACCTGGAATCTTTCCTGCCAAGGCCAGCTGTGCAGCTACTGGATGATGACTGCACCATCCCTGGTCTTCCTTCCCCACTTATGCCCAACATATGGGCTTTCCAGCCTCTCTACCACACCATGGCCTGGGGGGTCTGGGACCATCCACTGTGGGCACTTCAGACCATCCTGAGCCTGGGAGGAGCTTGATTTCTAGTTTAGCAGATGTTGACCAGGCCAGGTACAGAAGGATGGTCCTCACTTGTTCTGCCTGCCTGTGGGCATAGCTGGTTCTCAGAGGTGACTTCCTACATCACAAAACCAAAGGCCATGATGGCAGGGAAGAGCATGTTCTTCCTCTTGCTATAAACTTGCTGGAAAGTAAGAGTTTTAGAATCATAGCAGTGTCCTGAGCTCCCCAGAGCAGCTGGAGAAGCCCCCACCCTCAGCTTCTCCTGCAGGGTGGGCCCAGGCAGAAGTGCAGTGGGATTTATATGCAGCTGGGGTCAGCAGCCAGGACAGAGCCTGCCCCTCAGCCTGGGTCTCTGAATCCTGTGGCCTCCTCAGCTTTGGGAGGGCCACCTTGTTATGAACAGACAGTGGCTCCCAGGTGGCCCAGCCCCCATATGAGGCCACGGATGTCACACTTTGCCATACTGAAGGGTGTTGGTTCTGTGTGGCTCCTTAGCTGTCCACAGCACCAGGAAAGTGCAGCTTGGTGGACTGGGCTCCTGCTCAGAAGTGTCATGACTTCTCTAAGCTCCAGTGAGGAAACAGTTTGGGACATCATATGTGTGTGTAGAATAAATGTTCAGCACTGGTAAGTTGCAGGAAAAGCCTTCAGCTTCTGCAAGGTTCTGAAGTGTCATAGCACAGCCTGGACCTCACCAGTGGTGGCCGTGGGGAGACCTTCCTCTTCCCTGAGGCAGTGGGAGGCTGATCTCTCCTGGACATACTTGCTGTGTGTCTCATCTGGGATGAGCAGGCTGGGACCATCTGAATAGTTCTAGGTGACCATAAACCTGTTGCATTAGAGGCTGACTGGCTAGTCTTCATATTGTGGCCTCTGTCATCTGATGACCTTTCCACATTGAACTCGGTTGTCTGTGTTTGTTTCTCTCTGTGTCTTCTTCTTTGGCTGATATTCTCTCTCAGCTTCTCCAGGACCTGCCCCACACTGGGCACCCACAGCTTCCTGTGGGCTGGGCCATGGCCTCAGCCTCTAGTCCAGCTCCTGTGTTCAGCTAGTCCTTCACTATACCATCTCCTGGTCAGAATTACCTGGCCCAGCTCTGCCAGTGGCCCCTGGGTGCAGGAGAGTTGCTAGTGCTCAGCCCAGCCAGGTACATACACGGCTCAGCAATCCGTCGCTGCTCTCATAGTCCTGACACAGAGCACATCACAGCCAACCCTGGGGTCCCCTTAAACTCCTAGCTGTCACTTTGAGGACAGATTCACCTTCCTGTATGGTCGGCCCCTCCTGAAGCTGCCCCCTTCCTGATGGGAAGGTGTCTGAAGGGATCCCAGTGACCAGCTGATTGGGTCACTACAACTCCCTGCCCAAGCGCTGTGGTCCACTTACGGCCAGCAAGAGGCTGAAGTGCTGCCAAGCCTGAGGTCCACGTAGCAGCTGGTACAAACAACAGTGACGATAAAGAGGGATAACAATACCACGAGAGCTAAGCTGCCTGCAGAGCACCCCAAGGTCACACACCTGTTAGAGTCTGTCTGGCATCCAGTCCAGATCTGCAGGCCTTAAAGCCCACACTCAGCCCCCTTGGGGCAGCCGCTCAGCCCCAGCCACGCTGCCCCAGCCACGCTGGCGGCAGCTGTGTCCCTCCCACTCTTCTCTGACACCAAAACCTGCCGGCACATTGAGTTGGGGTGGAGGAAGGTAGAGACTGCACTGAGGGTTACTGGGTCAGGCCTAGCAGGCCAGGCCTCCTGGGATGTGTCACTTTGTAATTACATGCTGCACCCTGTGGTTGCCAAACATTAAATTAGAAGCGTTGGCTCTTGGAGCATCATTTGACCACAGTTATGATAATTATGTCCCTACGAGAAGGTCAGCAGTGACCTGGGAGCCTGGGTGACAGGATGATTGGAAGGGTGAGGGCACTGGGCATGGGCATACTCAAGGGAATGCTGAAGGCCAGAGCAGGGGTCATGCCTGGACTCATGCTGAGACAAAATCCTTGGCTGTGTTCTTGGGCAGTGGTAAACTGGACATTGTTCTTTGAGCTTCCAGTTTCTGAGGAAGATGGAGCCCTCGGGGAGGTGGCTTCAGGGCATGGCTACTTAGGATAACACAAAGGTTCACATCCAGACACCAAACTACAGGCATTCCTGGGGCATGGCAGGGAGCCCACTGTACTGCCCTCCACTAAGGAAAAGACTTCTGCCCCCAGCTCCCCCCCAGAGGTACAGCAGCTGTGACCCCAGTGACTCTCCATCACAATGCCCCTGGTCCCTGTGAGCCTCTGCCACCCGCCACCCCAGGGCCCTGGTGGAACGCAATATTCCGAAAGGCTGAGAGGCCTCAGTCCACAGCCCACTCCCACAGGCTTCCCAGTGTTGGATAGGTCCCTGGAGTGTACAAGTGTTCAGTGTCTGCACACACAGCTGAGCTGTAGATATCACCCTGGCCTCTTGACGTGGAAGGCCTCAGGGCTGGAGGGGCATGCGCTGCCCATGAGCTTCTCGGGGACATGTGCCCAGGAGGCAGGCAGATAAGTGAGGAAGGAGGGAAGGCTCAACTGCCCTCATCTGCTCTGCCACGGACCCCATGCCTGGCCATCTCGGCCAAACCCACCTTGTGCTTCCTGGCCCCAGGACAAGGGGCTTGCATTTCCCTCTGCTCTGCAGCCTGAGGGAGGACTGGGCATATTTACTCACATGGCCCACAAAGGGTGCAGTGGGGCTGCTGTCATTGGAGCCCTGTGACAATGCTCAAGCAGGACTGTAATGGCCTGGAAGTTCATTGCCACACTGAGAGTGGGAAGGTGCCACATGGGGCCCCCGGGACTCCCAGATATCTGAGTACAGGGGGATTCTGGTGCCCCACAGTGCAGCTCAGCAGGCATCCCATGGATGCAGAGGGTGCTCCTAAAACTTTTTTTTCCCCCCGTATCAGGGATCAAACTTGGACCCTTGAGCTTCCAAGGTAGGCGTAGTACCACTCGGGCTAAATCCCAACCCCTCAAAACCTTTTGCAGACACTGTGGGGACCACTGAGGAGTTGGCTCTTCCTGCACTGCCAAGCCCCTCCTAGGTTTATTCTGTGAGGGATTGCCTCGGAAGGAGCTACATTCTGGAATAGCACTGACTGAGACCTTTCCTGAAGAAGCTCTGTGGGTCCTCTACGGAGGGCTGGTCATGCCCGGGTGGTTCACAGCTATGACCATTTCTGTGGTCATAGCTGCCCCCCAGGCTGGCCTATGGGTGAGGAAAAGTGGAATCTGGAAATTCCTGTTGCCAAGACCCTCCCAAAGTACCTTTGTCATGGAAGGCAGCGACAGGTCCTTCCCAATACTCTATGGAATTCTTCCAAGAACCCTGCCAGACAAATACTGACTCTTCCTATAATTTAAAAAAGATTATTAGACTTTATTTTTTAGGTTTACAGAAAATCTAGCAGGTAGTAGCTAATTCGCCCCATACATCCTTTCCCCCAACCTGTTAACATCTTTCCTTAATGTGTCTTATAATCAGTGGACCAAAGTGGATATGTTTTGATGGTCAAAGTCCAGACTTCAGCTGTGTTAGTGGATTTTGACAAGCACACGGTGCCTCCATCCCTAATGTCAGGCCCACCTCTGTGTAGGCTTTCAGCCTCCTGGAGAGTCCAGCAACAGTGAGGGTCGGGTCACTGGAGGTGGTCAGCACTTGTTGTGGGCAGTGGCTGCCTCCTTCCATAGAGTGATGGTCAGGACTCTGGCAAGCCTTGTGGCCCTTCCAGGGTGGGTGGGGCCTGGTGGGCAGTGTGCCAATGGCTTATTCAGCCCCGCACAGCCCTGGACAGGAAGTGCTGCTGGCACAGAAAATGGCCACATTTTGCAGATGTGCCACTGGCAGCTCCTTTCCAGGCAGCTGGTGTCTTCACTTCCATTCTCTCAGCACCCCCA
>PVIR01001787.1:72396-114762 GCA_004026965.1 Petromus typicus
GTGAGCCACCACGCCCGGCACTGGTATGTGGTACTGGTTGCCGCTGGGGTGAGTCTCCACACCCAGTATTGTTATGTGGTTACCGGGGATTGAACCCAGGTCCTTGCGCTTGCAAGACAGGCGCCGGAACCACTGAGCTATATCCCCGGCCCCAGACCCTTAAACTGGATACCCAGACTTCTGTCCTTCCCCAGCTCTCCTGAGGAGCTGCAGCTTTGTGTCTGTGCCCACTGCTGCCCTGTAGAGGAGCTCACAATCCATGCTCTCTGGCCCTGGCACAGTCACCACCTGAAAAGCCGAACTTCCAGGCCTCTCATCACAGAAAGGTATGCATTACAAACCCACCCTGAGCATCACAGGGGGCTGCCTAGCTGCCAGCTGCTGTGGATGGCACTTCCCTTGGCATAAGGCTCTGGGCCAGGGAAGATGCTTCCTTGCAACCCCACTGGAGGCTAGGCCGGTAGTGGTCAAGTGGCCACCTGGAGTTGGAAGATGTTGGAGCAATTCACCATTGGCTTGCTGCTAGAAATGGGCTCAAAGCAATTCTGTTCCCTACTGTGGGTGGCAGTGACAGTCTAGGGATAACCTAGGTCGTCAAATCTGGGGTGGGGAATTACCACTGACATCTAGAATAGGGGGCGAGGCGCTGCTAAAACCCCACATGCAGGACAGCTCACTGCAAATAATCCTGCAACCCTCAGTCTCATCTTCGGGACCCGGGAAGGGTGGTCCGCCAAGAGCTTCTGCCTCAGGGCCAGAATACCCATGCCTTTTCACAGAGCAGCTGAGCTCCGAGTTGATGTCCAGCCCGAGTGGGCCCTCTCTGGCCGCCCGTTGGCAGCGGGCCTCAAGAGAATCCGCACCGTGCACCCAGCGCAGGGCGACACGCCAGGAACTGCCCCCACAGCCAGTCTGCTACGACCACGCCAGGTGGGGTCGACGCGGCGCAGAGTCTCCACCCTAGGGAGCTCCTGCGACTCTCTCCCGGTCCTGCGTGGGGCAGCGTCCCCGCCTGTCCACCACGGGCGCACAACCCAGCTCCGAGCCCGCAGAAGCTGCCCACGCGGTATCTGCCGCCGGGTTCGCTGTCCGGCTTCGGGGCGGGGCCGGGGGCCGAGGGGGCCGGGGGCGGGGCATCGGAACCGGGAGCTCTGGAGGCGGGGCTCTACTTCGGGGGCGGGGACCGGGAGGCCGTCGGGGGCGTGGCGTTCGGCTCGGGGGCGTGGCACCCGGCGAGGCCGACCCCCAGCCGAGCAGGGACCGCGAGCAGCGGTGTAGCCCGCTCAGTCTCAGGCGGCGGCGGCGGGCGCGAATCTTCGCGCGCGGGTCCTGCGGCGCCGCCAGTGGCGGCTGGCCGGGATGGGCGGGCGGCCGCGCGGGGGACGCGGGGAGCGCGCGACGTGACCGCTTGCACTTGGAGCCCGCCCGCCGGCTCCGCTGGGTCTAGGGTCTGCCGGGTGGACGCGGACGCGGGCCAGCGGCCGACCCCGCCAGAGCATGCGGGGCTCGGCTTGGGCTTCCGAGGGGCGAGCGGGGCAGCCGTGGCCGCGGCCCCTCGTCCCGGGCACGTCCCCGCCGCCGCCGCTGCTGCTGCTCCTGGCGGTGCTGCTGGGCTGCGCGGGTGCGCAGTACTCCAGCGACCTGTGCAGCTGGAAGGGGAGGTGAGTGCGCGGCGCGATCCCGGCCCCGGTGCCTCCGCCCCGCCCGGCCGCGGAACAAAAGAGCCCGGCGTCCGGGTCCCGCGGGTCCGCCAGGCGTCCGGTCCGCGGACCTCGGGGCGTCGGTGCGGGCTTTCCCGGCCCCCGGCCGTAGGGTTCCTGTCCCGGGCGGCGGGCCGCGGGCCGCGGGCAGACAGACACCTGTGCGCCGGCGAGCGCTCCCAACCCCCAAACTCTCCTCTCCACCCCGTGAAGGTCAGGCCGCCCTTGGCCGCCGCGCAGGGTCCCGCGACCCCCTCCCATTCGCGGGGCCAGCTAGGCACTTTTTTAAAAAAACTGAAGCGTGAAGCGCAGAGAGGAGGAGCGCAAGTCTCAGGTCGCAAGAGTGCGCGGGCGGCTGCCGGCAGCCAGACGCCGAGGGCGCGGGACTACACGAGTCCCTGTCCTTCGCCGGCCAGTTTTGTGCCTTGGACGTTGCCACTTGATCAGTCTGTGGAGCGTGCTGCCCAGACGCGCCGGGCTGCCCCTGGATCTTTTGGGGCTGGCGCCACTCCACCCAAGCCTGGTCGGATAAGCAGACTGCAGCGCGGACGACTCACTCCGGGGCGGGGGCGGCGCTGTCACGGGTGGTTTTGGTACAGCCAGTTTTCTGAGAAGGGTGGGGGTGAGCCCGAGGAGCTCTGCGTCAGCTGGGCATTGCTGGTCATCTTGGACACTCACAGCACCCAGTTCTAGAAACCACAGTGACCACATTCACTCCCCCTAAGGCTCCTGCCAAGGGTGGGGGGTGGATGGAAAGACTGAGCCTGGCTCCTAGATCTGGGCACTGCCCACCTCCCGGGAGTTTTCAGCTCCCTCCGCGCAGAACCCCCCTGCCTTTCAGTAGGGCAAGCTGATTGGGGCCGAGGGCGGATGGAGCTCTGGGGGAGGGTTGGCCTCGGGAATGCTGGCGCCGGCACAGAGCTGGCCTGCAGCCCCTGACGCTGACGCCTCTGCGGGGCTGCCCTCTCTCCTGCCACAGTAATTATGCTCCCTGCTCGCAACTCTGCTGGTGAATCAGCACCCAGCCCAAGGCCTTGGGGTGTCCTGCTCCAGCAGATCAAAAACAAATCTACTCCTCGTCCTGTGACCTGCATATCTGGGAAAGCCGACCGCTTTTCCAGGTTTCTGAGGGCTCTGCCTGCAAGGACAGCTTCCCACAGCTCACCACATGTGCAGTGGCAGAGGTGTGCCTGGAGAAGCAGAGGTGCTCCTGGGCTCCTTCTCCTCTGTCCAGAGCCCTCTCCAGCGGGCCGTGGGATCTGGAGTCTGAGCTGGTGCACAGAGGAGGCTCCTGGACTTGGAGTCGGGCCCCACTGGTCAGTACACCTCGGTCTCAGCTGACTCACTATCAGGGGCTGCTTTGTTGCAAACTCCACAGTTTTATGATTTTACAAGCTACTCTAAAGACGACTTGGGTGAAGGAGGCCGAAATATGCTAGATTGTGGCCCTGATAGGACGGGGTTTACTCTCTGACACTGGATAGGACGGGGGTTACTCTCTGACACTGGCCACTCACATTTGATGCACCAATACTCAGAGGTGTTTCAAAGCAGTCATTCTAGAGATTTTGCAATACCTCTCCCTGTGCAAAGGCAGGACCAGCGCCCCATCTTTATGAGCCAGGGCCATAAAAATGGACCCTGAACTTTCCCACTGCCATCAACCAGGGGGCACAGCAGGTGCAGCCACACCCTCATTGTCAAGGTGAGGAAAGGCAAAATCCTCAGCAGAGCCTTCAGGTTTTGTCGCTGATCTGAAGCTCCTCTTGACTTCAGTAACCCAGAGACCATCATGTTGTCCTGGTGGCTCTGGACTTGGCTGGCTGTGAGTGTGAGTGGTGGGTGAGCTGACTGCATGCTGGTGCTAGTACTGTCCTCATACTAACCTGAGATTTACCCTCCCTTCCACGAAAACACACAGGTTTGTCCTGCTGGGTAGTGATCACTGCTGTCCTTTTATATATAACAAAAGCCTTAACTCAGCTTAGTTAATCTGTGATCAAATCAGCCTTATCAGTCCCATGAAGTAGAGAGAACCACAATTCTTTCTGCATCCTGTAGCTGTGTCACAGCCATGCTTGTTAGTGCGTCACCCGCTTCTTGCGAAGATGGTGAAATATGATTAGTGGTACTCAGTAGATATGTATTCTCCTTCCCAGTTTTAGAAACTTTACATAAATAGGTATGTTTTCAGGTTTGCTGTGGTGCTCAATATTGGAGATGAGAGATTTGGGGCATCAGCTCCTCTGGTAGAAACCAGCACAGAGCAGGTTTTGACTTCACCCAAGACTGGCGAGTCTCAGGCTGAGGGGCCCTTGGTTTTACCTCTGTCATTGGGGGTCTCCCTTCTCTTGAAGGGGGTCTTGCATATCACATGGCATAGCTTTTAATATGAACGCTCCTGTGCCAAGTGCCTAGTTGGGTTCCTATTGATATTGATGTTTTAGGAAGTAACATGACAGTCTCTGGTCCTGGGTAGGGTATGGACTCTTCTCTGGGCTGGACCTCATTTCTCAGAGGTCCACCTGCGTTTTGCTTCTTTTTGGAGGACCCATATGACTGCAGCCACCCTGCTCGAGTTGTGGGTAGAGGGTGAGCTGCCCCATGCCCCTCCCTGCCAGGTGCATGCAGTGTCAGATGTATATAAGCCTGTGGTGTGGGTGTGCCCTCTCCCGACCCTCCAAGGGGGAAGCAAAACCTTAGACTGGATGGTCGATACTGGAGAGAGTGGGTTGAGGATCGTGCCTGTTGGGACAAGTATCAGATGCTCCTGGGGGGGGGGGGAGGGACAGGGCAATCAGGTTTAGATGTCGAGGGAAAGAGCTGATTACAGGCGTGTGTGGCAGCCACTTGCCATTTAGTTTAATTTTCACCCAGCACTGTAATTATGCCCATCCTTCCCCAGTGTCAGGTGAGCTTGTGTGAGTTTTACTGCCTGTAATTTGTAAGTTTGTTCTGCGTGTGCGGCCCTGCCAACATCTGCAGCCAGGTTGGCTGTTCGTGACCCAGGGTCTTGTGGGGGTGGGGAGCAAGTCAAGGGGGTTTGCCCTCTGTGCCTCCCTCTGATGTGGTCTGCGGGGTGACTGGCCTATAGCCAGCCTCAACTCAGGAGTGAGGTTTTGGGGGCCCGGAACGTGAGTCACCGGCAGTGAATGTGTACCATATGGTAGACATTTTCTTCTCTGCAGAAAGTTTCTGGTAACTCACTCAGGCCAGGGCTCTGGATACAGTGTTGCTTATTTCACAAAAAAATCCTAAGAATGTGGGTGAACCTGAGATCTGATCAGAACCAAATTTCATGCAATCAGACTCTTAGCTAAAGTCACTGGTTTGCTTCTAGGACCACTTGTAGTTATAACGTAACTGTTAGCAACAGGCTGGCATTTACATAAAAGTTGGAGCAGCAGAAACTTCGGATGTTTTGGTGGTTTCAGTTTCTTGAAAACAACCGTCCTTTTCAGGACCTGCCTCACCGGGAGTGAGCGAGGTATGAATGAGCACACACACTTCATTTTTTCCCTATTCAGAGCTTAGTTGGAACAAGATCACTTATTTCAGGGGTTCCCTTTATTCCTCGTCCCTCAGCCGTGTCCCCTCCCCGGGGAGGATGTGTCCTTTGCTCTTGTAGGCATCCTGCTTTGATGACATTGGAGTTTATTTTTAAGACTGTAGTTGGCAGTGCAGGGACGTCAGGCTTGTAAATGAATGAAAAAACTGTCAAATCATCACCTTGAGGGAAATACAAATATTATGCTTCACTCACCACTGAGGGAGGTGGGGGTGATAAGATGATGCTTACGCCATTGCTGACAGCCCCACCCTGCTGGGAGGGGCTTTGGAGCCCGTTGGTGTTTGTCTTGCCTGGCTGCACCCATAGTGCCGCTGTGCCTGTTGCCCATCCACGTTCGTGGGCTCCCCGTGGTATCTGGGGCCTCCTGGTTCAAAGTCCTGTGGTACCTCTTTGGGGTTTGAAAGCACCCAGCCCTTCGGTGATTCTCACTGTTCCCAGAGCCTCCAGTCTCCCTGTTGGGAATGCACTGACTTTTGGGGTCCAGGTGCCCTGTTGGGAATGCACTGAGGCTTTTGGGGTCCTGGGGGCCAAGGTTGCCGGAGCTTTCTGCCAGAGTTGTGGCTACCCCAGCGGCTCAGGAGCAGGCTCAGTGGGAACTAAGGGAGGCATGTGCAGAAGTGACTGTCATTGGGTGGCCACCCCCTGGCTCTGGAAGTGGGACCCTGCCTTCAGAGGGGGTGTGGGTGAGCACTGGGCGGGCACGGTGGAATCAGGTGTGCAGGTGAGCGGACATCGGGAACTTGGGAGCTCTGGCTAACCTTGTCGCTTCTCCATAGTGGGCTGACGCACGAGGCGCACCGGAAGGAAGTGGAGCAGGTGTACCTGCGCTGCTCGGCCGGCTCTGTGGAGTGGATGTACCCGACAGGGGCGCTCATTGTGAACCTGCGGCCCAACACCTTCTTGCCCTCCCGACACCTGACTGTGTGCATCAAGCCCTTCAGGGACTCCTCGGGGGCTAATATTTATTTGGAAAAAACTGGAGAACTGAGACTGCTGGTGCGGGACGGGAACAGTGAGCCTGGCCGGGTGCAGTGCTTCAGCCTGGAGCAGGGGGGCCTGTTTGTAGAAGCGACACCACAGCAGGACATCAGCAGGAGGGCCACTGGCTTCCACTACGAGCTGATGAGCGGGCGCCGGGCACTGGACCTCCATGTGCTGACTGGTAGGTGGCTGGGGACGGTGGGGTGGTGGTGCTGCGGCTGCAGGGCTGCCGTCTGGGCTCACCTGGCCTCCCTGGGGTTCTTCTGCACTCCTCTGCTCACACTGTGAAAACTCCACTGCAGCTTGATCAAGGCCCCTTTCCATGCTACACTTGCCTAGGGAACCCCATAAGTACTGTAGATGGCCCCATTGGGGAAGATGGGGAGATGGTTTGAAACTGGACCACCACAGGTTGCCGTTTCCATGGGAGCCCCTCCAGGTCGACCCTGCAGTTAGTGTGTGAGTCTCAGTGACTGAGCTGTCAGGATAGTTTGTCCTCAGGAGAGCACAACATCTTCCAGACCCAGTGTCCTGGCCCTGCAGGATTAGTCATCATTCATGTGAGAGGGTCATTTGCCCTTCAGACTACTCCATGAACTGGCCCTAGTGTTTAAGTGTGGAGTGAGACTGACTCATGACCCTGATTCTTGGGGTATTCTGTGGGTGAACATTGTCAGGACTGAGGGGACTCTTGAGACCTCTGTGGAAGGTAGAGCTAACCTGACTCTTATGTGGAGAGGGGACGCCAGGAGAGCCAGGAAGTGTCTGTGAGCAGGAGGAGCAGGTGGCCAGCTGCAGTTGTAGGGTGGGAGGAGCCCTTCTTAGTGAGGTCTTCTCTGATCATGCCATCCTCTTCCCAGTGTCTGATGATATAAAAGTCCAGGTGTGTGTGGTTCTGGACAGATCCCTTTGAGGCTGCATGGGCCAGGTCAGGCTGTTGACAGGCTGCTTATAGGAGTACCCAGGCTTGGTTTTGGATTTTCTTTCTTTTTTTTTTTTTTTGAGAGAAGCAAATGCTTCCCTGTGTGGCAAGCAGGAAGTGTCATGTGTCTCTGTCAACAGTGTTGATCTCTTGAAAACTCTGTCTGTAAGCAAGCAGGTTCTGAGCATTTGGGATACCTAGCCCAGTGGCCAAGATGGATGAAGAGGTAGGAGAGGGATGCACCCTGCCCTGAAAGCCTGGGAGATGAGCTCACAGTCAAAACCATCCTGGAATGATCTGAATACCACATTCAGTCTGCCCGAAATGATGGTTTTTCACCTGGAAGAAGAAGGTGCCAGGGCAGACAGGGACTTGAGAAGCACCCTTGTTCTACCACCATCAGCCCTCTGTGGCTAGACTTTGGTTCTTAGAGGCTTTGGGGAGATCTCGCTTCACTCTGCATACTGGGAGCTCACACCCATACAGCTGGGTGCTCTGCGAATCCACCTGCTGCTTGTGGACATCTCTACTTTTGCCACTGCCCCTGCCCCTTTGTGTTTCTGCTGCTAAGCTGAAGCAGTAAGGCCTGTAGGGGTCAGTTGAGCTGCCCAGGGTTCCTGTGGGGTCACTGGGAGGTGGTGCTCTTGGCATCTGTGCATCTCCTGGGCTGCACAGGACAGTAGGGCAGGCACATGTCCTGGCTCCGTGCCCAGGACTTTGCTACATCTTGGAGGAGGGGCTTGGGTTCCCTTGTTACTCCACAGCATACCCCACCTGGCCTTGTGCCTGTTGGCATCAAGCTAGCAGGGTTCTCGGCATCTTGCAAATGATCCGGGCTCATCTGAGGCAGCACAGTCATGCAGGGGCCTCAGACCTTGGGATAGAACAGAGCCTCAGATGTGTTGGGGCTCTGGGGGTACCCCAACAACAGGCACAGATGCCTAATTCCCATAGGGAGTGGCATCTCAGAGCCCTTCCCAAAGGCACTGGGCAGCAGAGATCAGAGAGGCTCATCTTCTTTCCCTAGGGTATTTGGCTTTGATCAGGGAATGGGGGCTGCTAAGCCTTTAATGCCCAAGGAATGGGTACATAATGTGGAATGTTGGTGCCCGCCATCTGGCAGCAGCCACACTATCCTCCACAGGCCATGCAGCTCCCGGGCTCTCTCTGGCCAGCAACAGGGAGGGTCTCCCTTGTCTCTTGTTCTGGTGAGAGCCCCAGCAACGTAGGCTGAGTGTGCACTGTACTTGAATGGTCATGCCAGGCAGGTTCTAGGTTTTGCCAATGCAAGTAAAAAGCGGTGTGTGGGCTGAAGCCTGCCAATCACGTGTGTGTGTGCACTCGAGCCTGGTTCCCCCAATGAGCCATGTTGGTCCATTCTGCGTGACAGACAGCAAGGTGCTGTGATTCCATGCAGAATCAGCTTTCCAGTAGCTGAGAAGACTAGAGCAGAAGGACAGGTTACTCCTGCCTTGGCAAAGAGGAGCCGGGGGAAGTGACGTGGCTTAGGGGATGGGGTTTGCTTGCTACCCAGTAGGATGTGCTTTTACATCCCTGCTGCCAGAGTAGTTGCCCAGGCACTTGGGCAGTACACACTTCTTCTGGTACCTAAGAAATCTGGCCCAATCCAAACGCAGCCAGTGGCACACAGCAAACTATAGACGGATGTCCAGGACAGGGAGCAGTGGTTGTCTGGCTTGTGCCCAGGTCCAGCCAACCAGGGAAATGGTGATTCGCCAGTGGGCAGAAGCCATGGGGGTGGGGAGCCAGGAAGGGACCCTGTTTGGTTGCAGGGAACAGACACAGCCATGGTGGACCTGCAGATTCTTCAGTTCTTAGTGTGATATGTCAGGTCCTCAGGGCATGGTGCCTATGGAATCTGGGCTGGGGTTGTCAGCCCCACAAGTACCCCCTTGAGCAGATATCCAGGGATGGGATACCTCATCCCCCTCCCGTTACAGCTTGCTCTGCTGGCTGGACCTGAGTAACCAGCCCAGTTTGCAAGGGTGTGTGGGCCCCTCGGGAGTGTGGGGATGGTGAGGGTGGTCTTGGTGGGTGTAAGGTCAGCAGTGAAGCCTAGAACTGGAAAAGAAGGCAAGTTCCTTCCTGGAAGCAGCGCTTGGTTTTTTCCCAGAACTTCTCATCGCTCTTGTAGTCACTTCTGGCTTCCAGGGTTTATCTTCGGTGGCTGCAGTTGTCCTGTGATTATCTTTCATCTTCATCATTTTCCAGCTTTTGGGTAGGAGGGTGTGGCCTCCCCAGCTTCCTGACTGGGAAGAGGACACGCAGGTGAGGCAGCCATGAAGGGGTTCCCAGCTTGTGTAACTTTCCAAGGAGCCCCTTCCTTTTCACCTGTGAATCCCGGCTCCTAGCCTTGTCCCCTGTGAATCCCGGCTCCCGGCCTTGTCCCTTGCTTCCAAGGGCCCAGGAGGCAACACTGGGGAGTTCTTTTGGAACTTGTGTGTGTGTCACCCTGGCTGCTCTCACCTGTTGGTCCTGTGCAGCACGCTGGGCGGGCCATCGTCTGTGTCTCTGGCTCCTCTGTGTCTAGCCCCTCCTGCTTGCTCTCCTCACCTTATCACGGCGCTCCCAGCGGGCACATGCCCTCCCCAGAGGTCCCTCTCATGCTGTGCTCTCTCTCCTCACTTGGTTAGTTTTATGCACTTTGCTGAGTGATTCTGAAGCATCCACCCTGGGCCCTGAGAAACACGATGCCATGTGTGTATGACCAGCACATTCCACAGCCCCGAGGAGCCCGACTCTGATTAATGATTGTTTCCAGATTGCCATCCTTGGAGTCCACACTGAGTTCTCTATGAAGGTGACCTGCGCCCTTTGAAGCTTGGGACTGAAGACGGACACTTCCAGGGTGGCTCTTTGTTAGCACAGCTGTTGACGGTGTGGGCTGACAGGGGCCCCAGTCTGTAGTGCCCACACCTTCTGGGCTGGGTGGGCCTCAGCAGGGCCAGCTTCAGGGAGGGAGGGAGGGAGAGAAGGAGGGAGGTCTCCATACTTTGTCCCCTGCTGTTCCGCTGAGGCCCCAGGGCATGTGATTCCAGGAGGGGAAGCCCAAGGGCGTGGCTGCTACTGCACACCCCAGCCTGAGTCTGATCTTGGGGCTGATGGGGGCTTTGTCTGCTGTGGCACAGGGCGCATGTTCTCAGCCATTCTGAGCAGCTTCTGCAGACTGCTGTCTTCTTGTCCAGTACCATGTGGCCTGCAGGCTTCCTGCCCTGCGGGCCGCTAGGTGGGCAGTGATCCCTGTATGTTGATTGCTCACCCATGCTGCAGTCCCTGAGGCTGCCCCCATTTGTGCCGGGGACTGGGGCTCAGGAATCCAACCCCAGGGCACTGGAAGGCCCCATCCAGGATGGAAGGACCCCCTGAGTCTCACGTCCTGAATAAAGACACCACCCAAAGTGCCAGCACCCAAGCCTGTTGCTCGTGGGCTCACACAGTGGGCTCTTGACTATTGTGTGTACCTGTGTGATACTCAGCATGGTGCACAGCTGGCTGTAAGGCTGCAGCCTAGGGGGCAGGAGACCTCTCACCAATGGTGTCAGGGTTGGGGTCATGTAACGCTGTGGGGAGGGATGCAGCGTGGCTAAGTTAGCGTCACAGGAAGGAGAGGCTCCTACCAGCAGGGACTGGATGGGTGTCACAGAGGCCCTGCTGGTCAGCAAAAGGCTACAGAGCTGGAGCTGAGGTTGGGTGCAATCCTCTGAAGTCTGACTGACAGCGGAGCCGGAGCCAGAGCCGACAGGTTCTTCCTGTTCTGTGGCTTCTCCTTTCCTGATAAGTGCATGGAGCAGAGGTGCTGGCAGGTGTGGGTGGGACTTGAGTCAGCAAGTGCTCAGCCTGGGGTGTTTGGGAGGCTTCTGTCCCTGCCGGCTGGGCCAAGATGGAAGGCCAGAGCTCTTAGAACCTGTGTCTGCCCAGGAGGGCTGCAGACCTGGGCAGTGGTCCAGTCTCCCTTGATGCTGTGAGCAGGCTGGGGGCCTCTACTGCTGGACACTGTCTGAGCTCTGTGGCAGATTCTTGACCTGTGTGCCATGGCTAAGGTGTCCACCAGCACTTAGATGAGGTCTGTGTAGCTGCCAGGCGAGCGACAGGTCCACCTCACTGGGCTCACTACTGATGCAAAGGTGGCTGGTCTCTCTCTGCAGAGCACCCGAGGCAAGGGCCACCTAGAGCCTTTGCAAACCTGAGCAGCCCAGGGGAAACTTGTATAGCTGAGATTTCACACCTCCATATTTCTATGGAGTTAAGAGAATTGTGGCCCAAACCCTGTGACTCAGAACAGGTAAGTCAGAGGCATTGAGCTGTGTGGTAGGGCAGATAGTGCAACACATTTTCCCAGATTCGACCCAGGATGTGGGGAGCGATGGTTTACAGGGAAGCCACCGGTCTGAAGATTCTGTTTCAAATCTGGGGAAGTGGGGTGAAGGGCAGGCAGAGGGCCATCGCAGGAAAAGTGTGTTGTGTAAGTCTGGCTTGGCCAGCAAGGGACTCATTCTGAACAGATTTGGCACCTTGGGCTCTGGGGAAGCCAGACTCCCAGGTTTTAGGAGCCTCACAGCGGGCTCTGAATAGGGCTTAGTTGGAAAGCGTGGGTGCAACATCTCAAGCCAAGGGTGCAAGAGGTGGGAGAGGGCTGAGCTAATGGCCTTGACCAGAGGCCTGGAACCCGAGGTGGGAAGATGCAGCCCCATGCAGTCTTGGTCTTGCTGGTTTTCCTAGGTAGTGCCTTAGGCCTGGTGGAATGGGACTGTCCTTGTGGGCTGTGGCTGCAGATGGGTCTGGGGAGGGGTCACCCCAATGCTGTGGGACAGGCCTTCTTTTGGTGGAGCTGTCCACATAAGTGGATGGTACAGGTTTTTGGAATGTGGGTGAATTTGTTGGGTAGGTTGGGGACGGACCATCTCCGTTTAGCTTGAGGTTGGTTCACGTGAGTTGGGCACATAAGAATGGTTTTTAAGCGAGTGGAGTGTTGCTTACCTGGTACAACTTTGCTCACAAGGCAAGTGGGGGTGAGTGTGCAGCTGCCTCTCCCTGTGGTCTTGCTTTTGGAGTGACTGCTGCACTGTGAGCTCTTTTGGTCCTGGTGGGGCTAAGGGACCTGGCATTGTTGAGGTTGCCTGCACTGCTGGATGTGCCTGGTGTGGCCTGACACTGTGGAGGTGGCCAGAGGTTTGAACACAGCTGTGCATGTTTGAGTCAAGCACAGGTTAGGGTATTCAACTTTCTGATTATCAGGCTGGAGTGGTCTGTGGCTGACTTCCCTTTACTGCTGGGGTGGGCACCGTCCCAGACCTGCCTCTGTCTGGCTGCTGTACTAACCCTGTTCTCTCCTCCTCAGCCCCCTGCCGCCCTTGTAGCAATACTGAAGTCCTCCTCGCTGTCTGCACCAGTGACTTCGGTAAGTGTGGGCCTTTGTGAGGTCTCTCTCATGTGCCCACAGCTCCTGCTTTGTGGGGAAGGACAGCCTTCCAGAGTGGGCATTAGACTTCCTTGTGGGGGAAGGGACTGTGAAGTGCATGTGGACTTCCCCTTGGATCACAGCACCGGTGCAATCCAATATGCAAACACATGCAGACATATGTGTGTGTCCAAATCCACGCACACTTGCAACAGGGTACATGCACATCCACTCACACATGCACGCAGGGCTGGGTTGATGCTCTGAGTGACGCTCTAGTGTGTTCCTGAGCAGCTGGCCTCTGGTGCTCTGACTGGCCTGCAGTGCCCAGCAGCTATCTTGAAGTGCTATGTGACTGCTATTCTGTGGGCAGCCTGGAGTGTCCCTGTGTTGGCCCTTACCTTGGAGGTCCTTCTGTCCCTCTTCCCGCTCCTCTGGGGCTGGATCTTGAAGTCCTGAGAGCTCAGGGCCATGGGTTGAGGAACACTTAGCCTTTCACAGACTTCAGGGAAAGGTGGGGTTCAGTGGGGTGCTTACTGGTCTCCTGTTGTGGTGGTGACTGTGCTGGACCACAGCCCAGCTGGTGCCTCAGCCCTGAGTCTCCTCGGAGGTCTATTGTACATTCTGCTCCCAGGGCTCCAGCATGGACTGTAGAGCTGAGCAGGGTGTCCAGATGGGCTTTGTTGGGGCATCCAACATCAGCCCTTCCCTGTCCCCTCTCCTGTCACCTGTCCTCGGAACAGCAGTGTTGCCTGGCATGACACAGAACTGCACAGCGTCTTGCAATTAGCTTATTTTCTCGTTCTCACCTGGACAGCTAGGTCCATGCACAGGCCAACAGGTGCTGTGTGCCTGTCTTTAGCCAGCAGTGCATGTACATCCAACTGACCTGTGTCTTTCCTTTGCAGTTGTCCGAGGTTCCATCCAGAATGTCAGTCACGCGCCAGAACGCCAGGAATCCATCATCCACCTGCGAGTGAGCAGGGTCTACCGGCAGAAAAGCAGGGTCTTCCAGCTGGCTCCTGGAAGTGGACACTGGCAAGGCCATGTCACGACACTGCTGGAATGTGGTGTGCGCCCAGGGCACGGGGACTTTCTCTTCACCGGCCACATGCACTTTGGGGAGGCGCAGCTTGGCTGTGCCCCTCGCTTCAGTGACTTCCAGAGGATGTACAGGGACGCAGAGGGGAGAGGCCTGAACCCCTGTGAGATTGGCACAGAGTGACTGCAGCAGGGCCTGGGTGCTGCCCACCTTCTTAGGGCCTCCTGTTGGCCTGGGTGTGGGGGTGCCGCAGGGCCGGCACTCCAGCTGTGGAGTGTGCACTGCTCCGACCCCATGAGATCCCAGCCACAGATGCTCTGACTGACTGGAGATGCTGTAAAATGCAAACTAAATTATTATTTTTTTTTTAAAAAAAAGAATCTCCATAGAAAATGTTCCTGTGTCTGAAGATGCCTCAGTGTGCTGTTCACTACTGTTGAAAATCACCCCACACCACTGCCCTGGCCTGGTGTCGGTGAGGGGCCAGGTGGGGTGCTTCATAGTCAGTGAGGCTTCAGAGTTGTTCTTATGATGATTTTATGGGGCCATATATGTGTGTCTCCTTTTTGTTGTCTTGTTTTGTTTTTGCTTTTTGAAAGACAAGCTCTGGTGCCAGGAGCTTCCCCGGTGGCAGGCTGTGTCTGCTCCAGGGAATAAAGGCAGATCCACCCACGCAAAATTGGTGTGTGGCAGGGCAGGGTCCTTCTATGTCTGTCCAGCGTCTAGTGGCCTAGGTGTCCTGACGTGACTGGACACTCCAATGTCTGCTCTACATCACGAGATTCCTCCTTTGCGTGTACCCTGTCCACATTCTCTCTTAGGAGGATACAGTCGCTGGGTCAGAACCTCTAATGACCTTCTCCAAAATTTATTAGATCAGCAAAAACCCCATTTCCAACTAAGGTCATATATAAAGGTTATAGATAGATGTGAGATGAGGGTCTATTCAGCCAGAATGGGGGTCCTGGGGGTGGCAACACGCCAGGAAAGGTGCATGCTCATCCATGAGTCAGGTGGTCCCTTCCATCCAGAGTCTGAGTCCATAGAGGGAGGAGAGGGAGGCTGGGGTAGCTGCCGAGCACTGCACCAGCCTCACACAGCAAACTGGGTGGCCTTAGGAGGCACCAGGCATCTGTTCAGCTGTGCACTGGCTCAGACTGTGCTAGCCCAGGTCTGCACTCTCGTGCAGGTTGACAAGCAACAGGTGCTGGTGGGCAGGAGTGTGAGGCAGAAGGGCTCGTGATGAGCTGTCTGCTGTAGCTGGTGATTATGCTGCTGTGTGTCAGCAGGACAGGTCACAGCCCAGAGGGCCAGGCTCTGGCAGGAGGGACCCAAGCCTCCTGGTTCCTGCTTTGCAGGTGGCACCAGTGGTGCTGAGCAGGAAGCTGTGGAGCAGGACTGGCAGGTTCCTATCCTTACAGAGAGGTTACACCCTGGGAGGCTCGGAGGTGACAGATACTTCCTGGCCAGCCTGGAAGGAAGTACCCTCTTTCTCTAGGCCAGCCAGGGGTTAGGCACCAGGTCCAGGAGGCCGTTGGAGGTGCCAACCCCACAGGTTGGTGAGGGTTGACATTTTCTGTGGTCTTGGCTCCTGGAGTCAGAGGCTCCTTGCATCTAGCAGATCCCTCCTGCTGCTCACCACTTCCTCTTCCACTTTGTCCAACAGCAGCCGCTGTCCACCCAGCTCCTCCTGGAGAAGCCACCCCGGGGAGGGACCCAGTGAGGCCTCCTAGAGGGAGAGACTCCAAGGGTCCTACGGGTGGACCCACAGAGGCCTCTGCTCTGCCATCTGCTCCCTTTTGGGGCCAGGATGCCTTCTTGGACACCACATGCAGCTTGCAGAGCCCCGTACCAGGTGGGGTTGGAAGCTGTCTCCCCTACCAAGCTGCAAAGGCCTCTGCCTCCCCTCAGCCTCCCCTTTGCCTCCCCTCAGCCTCTCTGCCTCCCTGCACTGTCTCCTGCCTCTCCCACCTCTGCCTGCACCAACCCCTCCTAACATCATTCCCTGCCCTGTGTCTGTGCTCTTCTGTAGAAAGCAGCAGCATCTACCTTGATTCTGCTATTTCCTCTTCTCTGCGTGGGGAGCCAAGCCTGACTTGCTATCTGTCCAGCTCAGGCATATCCTTAGCAAGGTCCTCCTAGAGTGGGTGTGCAAATGGACAGGCCTGAGGCCTCCCAAGAGGCACGGAACACCGTATTATGATCCCGGAGCAGAGGGGCTTGGCTTGAGCAGCTTGGTCCTGGGGAGTCATTCCTGGCTCCCTCCTCCCTGCTGCATCCCTGGGGTAGCCCTGCTTCTCCTCCCTATGACCACTTTGGGCAGAGTTTTTGTCAGAGATGGTTATGTGAGCAGATGCTGGCCTAGACTCCCCATTTACTGGGTGTCCCAAGGGGTTCAGGCCCCTGTGTGCCACATCACCCTTGGTTGTGCCCTGGGCCATTTCTGTCCAGAGGAACTGGATGGGATGGTTGCAGGGCAGGGCCAGCTCCCACCCTCCATGTGGTCCACTGGGATCAGGAGCCTGAGATATGAGTTCTTGGTCCCGATCCCTGGTGACTCCACTTGGAGCTGACCCAGGGGTATGAGCTGGGGCAGGCTGCCCAAGGCTGCTTGGCACTGAGACCTGCCCTCCTGGGGGCAGATGGGGGCTGTCACCGTTAAAAATGCTGATGAGTGAATCCTGGGGCCAAAGAATGGGAGGAGATCAGAATGGAGAGTGTGGGCAGGTGGGGAGCCCAGCATTCAGTTTACCTGTGCCAGCAGGGGTGGGCAAAACAGGGAGGTGAAATAGCAGCCAGGAAAGGGCAAGAGTGCCCTGCAGCAGCCCTGGGTGGCCTATGGGGCAGGTGCTTGAGGGCAGGGTTCACACCCCTTCAAGGAAATGCTGTGCTGAGCCTGCAGTGAGCTCTCTGGCAGTCTGTGACCACCACCAGGGCCAAGGAGAAGCAAGGACCTTCAGCCCTGCAGAGACTGCAGCTTTTCCAAGAGAAACACATGAGATACACATCAAATTGATGGTGGACTTTAAAGCTGCCCCATGCTGCAGTGGGCCTGTGAACCTTCAGAAAGGAGGATGTGGGCTGGGGATTTAACTCAGTGGTTCTGGCATCTGCCTGGTTCCAAATTCGATCTCTGGTACCACATACCACAGTACCGGGCATAGTGGCTCACACCTATAATCCCAGCACTTGAGAGGCAGAGGCAGGAGGATTGCTGTGAGTTTGACGCTAGCCTGGACTACATTGTGAGCTCAGGGCCAGCCTGAACTACAAAGTGAGACCCTGTCTCAAAACAAAAAACAAAAAAACAAAAAAAAAAAAGAAGAAAAGAAAAGAAGACCCTTCCTTCTGCCCCAGGGCCAATGCAGCTGGACCAGTGTTTCTGATAGCAGTCACCTGCTCTGCCAATTAGCTGGCCTGGCTCCTGGGCTGAGCCGGAACTGACAATTCCCAGTGATGCTACTGATGCCCCCCCTTGCTTTTGGGGGGGTCTCCTTGGGAGTGAAAAATACAGGGTGCACAGGGAAAGAGGTGTAGCACCCAGCCCTCTTGTAGATTTGCAGTGATTCCTCTGCTTCTCGCCGTCAGGTCTGAGAAGAGTGCTTGCTATGGGAGTCTCCCGCTGGCAGTGTGTGTTTCTCTGACTCCTGGAGACCATGTTTCGGTCCCTGTGGCCTGAATCTTCCTATGTCTGCTCAGTCCTGATGTCCTCTCCTGACCTCAAGCCTCACAGCAGAGAGTGACCGCTGCTCATCAGATGGACGATGATTCTGTGCCCTCCATGGGGTCTTGAGAACAGAAGAGGTGGGAAGGGAGACCTGGAGAGGTGTAGTGTCCAGAGAAACAGGCGAGGGCCGTGGGCTTCACAGTGTAGTGTGGGTGTCCCCAGGGGCTGGCAAGGCACGAAAACAGGACCCAGCCCTCTACACCTCAGCCTCAGGCCGCTTCCACCTGTGCCAGATCTGGCTCCAGAACATACTATAGGATGCTGTGCTATTGGGCTGCTGAGCCAGTGGAGACTGGTTACAGCAGCTCTGGAACACTAAGCTACCTCACTGTGGGCTGGGCAGGCTGGTGGGGCCACTGGCCCAGGTGCTCACTAATGTTAGAAGTGTGTGCAGTGCTGTGCATGCTATTGCTCAGACTTTATCACAGCTTGAAGTCGAGGTGACCCTGTGCAGACTTCCACTGCAGGGCAAGTGCTCGCCTCTTCTCCCCCTTCCAGCGTGCCTGTGTGTGTCTTGAGTGTGCTCAGGTGACACGTGTTCTTGGCAGGCGGCGGTGGCCCTCCTGGGTGGCAGAAAGAGTTCTGGCTCACCTTGTCCTCCCTGTGACCTGGCCCCTCGGGAGTTCTGTGTCTTCGTCACCGAGCAAGGCTTCATTCTTGCTAGCTGTTGCATGGGCTGTACCCCACAGGAGGATCTGCCTGGAACCATGGCACATCTGAATGCTGCAGAGATGACTGGGCACTGTGGACAGATGTCCAGCAGAGCCGCAGGGCCAGGCTCCCAGACCCGCTGCTGGGGCTGCGCCTGCTGGGCAGGACCTGCCTAGCACCAGAGAGGCTGTGGGTCCCACGGCTGGGGGTGGGGCGCCCTCATTAGTGCTGCAGCTGACACCGAGGCTGCGTCTCTCTAATTGATTAAACTGTTTAATGCAGCTCGGCCTGGTGGGAACTGGCCCCAGCCAGGCTGCTAGCCTCCTCTCTGCAGACTGAAATTTGGGTGTTTTCTTCATGGATACCGGTTCCAGAGTCAGTGGGGATTGGTACTGTCAGGCTGGCCTGGGTGTTCCCCATGCCATTGGCCACCTCTTCTCTGCTTTTGCAGTTGATGAGGGCCAGAGTCACCTGCCGGGGGGGTGATGCATGAGGAGCAAGTGATCTTACAGGGTGGCAGGGGCTGCTCAGGCACTGGCAGGGAGGGAGAGGCATCAGGCCAGGGCCAGCCTTTTCCAGTCAGGTCAGAGCTCCATGCATAAGCTGAAGGAAACAGCTTTAGACTCTTCAGGTTGCAGGGGGACATTCAGCCAGGGCTGTGTGAGGTTTTCTCACCCTGAGACTCTGGCCCCTTCTTCTCTCTGGGGCATTGCCTAGCACCTCGCGCAGGCCTTCACCCTGCAGGGTCTCCGAGAAGCAGGCTCTGACCCAGGAGAGGGTGCAGCCTGGTGCACAGTGGGTGCCTGGGACGTGCAGGCTGCCCATGGTGGTACCTGGGTCTCCCCCTCCTGAGGGTGAGCTCAGCTTGCTCAGCCCCTGGAGGCTTTATCGACCTGCACCCCATCACTGGCATGTCAGCCCAGTGGGAGGGGACAGATGAGCAGCAGGAGGTTGCAACAGGTGGTCCTGGCGGGGGTTTAAACCAGGGCTGGGCATAGGGTGCAGACCTAAAGGGAAGCATGACCCTGGGCAGGACTTCGCTCTGGGGAGGGCTTTCCAGGAGATGTGACAGGGTTGCTGGGGCCCTGGCCCCTCCACTCCCCTTGCTCCTGCGCGGTGGCCACGTGGGGGACGCTGGAGAACGTGAGGAATCCAGCGTCAACACTGGGCCATTGTGTGCGGCCGCCTGGGCGGGCAATGATTTATAAAAACAGCGGAGGTTCGGTTGGTATTGGGGTGGTGAGGTCACGGCAGCCGGGGGCTTTGGAATTTCATCTTCAGAAGAATTTTGCTTACTGAGCCACATACTTTCCTAGACATCATTTGATCAGGGGCAAGATGAAAACATGGCTAAAATAAAGAAGAAACAAAAAATACCCTGGGGCTTTGTGTGAGGGGGAGTGGAAGCCTGCAGGGCAGGGAGGGGACAGCCGGAGAGTGTTGTCTGAGCCACGGCCCACAGCAAGGGGCCCTGATGGGCTCTGTGTGCCTGTGTCTGTGTATCTCTGCATGTGCCTGTGTGTCTGGGTGTCTGTGAGTGTGTCTGGGGTCCAGGTAGGGTGTACGGTATCACTTTCTAACCTGAACCCCATTGCCTCTGCCTATCTCCCTGCCCTGCACCAAGGGCCCAGTGTCGGGGGCTCTGGCCACATGGCCCGTGCCATCTCCTGGTGGGGCTGGCCCTCTGGCTGCTGGGCTGCCTGGCTGGGCTCTGTGCTCCTAAGCCCCTTGGGGACCTTTGCCTTTGTTGGGGCTCTGCTTCTCTGTGGACGGTGTGGACCTACCTTCCCTAGCACAAGGGCAGATGAGACCCTGCTCCTTGCTGGACAGAGGACTCCTCCCTTCACCCGTCTGCCAGTGTGGAGGTGTCAGGGCCCTAAGGGGCCAAGTTGGGAGGCTGGCCTGGGTGTGGGGGGCTGGTGTCAGGGATGGCTCCTGTTCAGGGACTTCAGAAGTCCCCTGGAGGAAGGAGCAGAGAGAACATGGGTGATGGCCTAAGAGCAGGGCAGACCTCTGTCACCTGAGCCAGTGCAGAGGGGAGGCTGGGACTGGGCGGTCTTGGGGTTTCCTAAGAGATGTCCTCAGGATGCCCCAGGAAGGGACACGGAGTAGAACTTTACAAAAACCTGGAAGAAATAAAGAAAACACAGACAGCATAAAAATAGTCAAGGGCACATTCTTTCTTTCTTTCTTTTTTTTTTTTTGAGACAGGGTCTCGCTTTGTGGTTCAGGCTGGCCCTGAGCTCAGCCTCAAACTCACAACACAGCAATCCTCCTGCCTCTGCCTCCCGAGTGCTGGGATTACAGGCGTGAGCCACCACGCCCGGCACTGTGGTATGTGGTACTGGTTGCTGCTGGGCGTGAGTCTCCACACCCAGTATTGTTATGTGGTTACCGGGGAATCGAACCTGGGCCCTTGCGCTTGCAAGACAGGCGCTGGAACCACTGAGCTAACTCCCCGGCCAAGGGCACATTCTTGATTGTAGATAAGCAGTGTCTGGCTGCAGCAGCAGCTGGCAGGGCTGTGCTTTCCTATCCTGTCACTATCCCTGTGGCTGCTAACTGCATCTGAGGTCTGTGTTCAGCAGGACAGCTGGCACAAGGGAGAGGGCCCCAGCGGGTACCGGGTGGCTGCGACAGGTCGGAGCGATAAGGCTGAGGTGGTGGCCACTCCTTTGCAGCTCCTGAACCCTTGGCTTCTCAGTGTTGCACAGCGAGTCTGGGCCGCAGGACAAGTGCTTTTTCCCATCCTGTTCACACCCAGGAACGTTGGCCAGGGCCTGGGTCCTGCTCTACTGGCCCCACCTGACCTAGGCTGGGCAGGGCACACACCTCCGTGCTGAACTGTTCTCTCAGCTGCAGCTGTTTCTCTTGGTCAGGACTCCCTGGGCCTCAGCTCTTCCAGCCACGGGGCCTGCAGGAACCCAGGGCAGCAGCAGGCTGGTTCTGGCGCAATGTCCCTCCCCCACTGTGTGCTCCCTGTGTGTCTGCACACCTAACGTCCCTGACTCACCTGACTTTGCTGCTGGGCAGGGCTCCTGGGATTGCAGGCTGGGTGTGCCCTGCGCACACCAGAAGTGTCTCCAGAGACCCCTGAGGATAGCCTTCTGGTACCTGTCAGAGGTAAGAAGCTGTTTGTCACAGTCATGAAGACTGGGGAGGGAGAAAACATCCAGGCTGAGGCAGCCCCTCCCTGCCACGTGAGAGAGCGGGTGTGTGGTGAGTAGCTGCAGGCTACCCAGGAGCTGGGAAGAGGGTTTCTCTGTCCAAAGGAGGGGACCAGAGTGGACCTGCTGCTTCCACCTGCCTGGACCCTGGCCCGGGCTTGTCTTGGCCAAGTAGGGACTCAGGAGGGGGGTCTTTAGGAGGGATGCTCTGGTACATCCCCTAGGTGGGCTGCTTCTTGTCTTCACCTGTCACCCTCAGGAGCTGCTGTGCAGAAAGCGGACATTCCATGTAGACTCAGCAGGGCAGCGCCCCAAGGACAAATAAGGGCCCATGCGGGTGGGCTTTATCGACTGGGCCTTGTAACTTTCAAATAACACACTGGCACACAAAGTTAGAGAAGGAAAACTTGCCTTTGTCCCATCAGGCAAACACACTGGGGATGTTGGAATGGCCTGAGGCCCAGCACAGCTCTGAGCACTGTGTCTTGTTTTCAGAAAGGGAATTTGGTGGTGAAGCTTGTGTTTTGGCAGGAGGCGCAAGCCAGTGAGGGAGCTAGGGTGAGGGCCACGGGAGGTAGGAGAGAGACGGGACACGGGCAGGGCCTGTCCTTTGCTTGGATAGGGAGGCCTCTCGTCCTGAGCTCCCAACTGTGTATATTAGTGCCTCAGTCATGAGTAAATGACTCCAGATTCTCTTCTGGCATGGAGACATTTTCTGGGGCCTGGGTGTGGCCCGTCCTTGAGAGTGTCGGAAGCTACCTACCTCCCTGAAGCTCAGAGGCCATAAAGATGGGCAGAAGGTGTTGTCCAGGTAGTTGGTCCAGGTGACCTCCGCCTAGGAGTGGCCTGCCTCAGGGTGCCCCACACGCTTGTCTGTCGGGCTCCATTCAGTTGGCCTGTCTGGCTGGGGGACCCCTTCTGCCCTGGCTGGAACTCTTGGTCCCCCCGCCCCAATCCCTGACACCCAGAACTCTCACCAGAAGTTTTTGAGTGTCCTGGACCTCAGATTGTGGAACCCATTTTCAGGACAGGAAACTGATACCAACTCAGGGCATTGCCAAGTGCTACCCGGCCCCTCCCTCAGGCAGACCAACAAGTCAAGGCCAGCTCTGCAGGCTTCTTGCCCTATGACCATTGTCCCCTTCGGTGTCCCTTCCAGTGGAACTGTTCTGCTCTGTGGCTGGCAAGTCTGTGCCAAGAACACCTCTGGCTGAGTACCCCTGATACTCCCACCCTGAGGATGTTGTTTCCCCCGGTATGCAGGAAGGTGACTGGGTCCAGAGAGATATGGCCCTGAATGTGCCACCCAGGGGTAATTATGGGTGTAGAGAGGGGCAATGTGAACCTATAGATGCCCCACATTGTTTGTTTTTCTGACTCTGAGGAGACAGCGAGAAGATGTCCCAGACCCTAAAGAGATGAAGGTGCTAGTGGTGCCTGCCACTTCCTGGACTCGAGGTCACTGTCTGTAGGACTCTGGGGTGGAATCAGGGCCTATGGAGCTGCAGCGCTGAAGGATGCAGGGAAGTGAGTGGTAGTGAATGATCCCATTGTGTAGCCACACACAGCGGGTCTGCTGGAGAGATGGACTTTAGTTTCTGTCCAATGCAGCCCTCGGCCCTTCTTGGGAGCCCATCCGTGGGAGGTGGGATTGCTGTCTCCATGGGGCACCCATGGGTTCTTGAGTCCTCCGTTTCTGCAGAACGGTCTGGAGCCCATGTGTGTATGTCTTTGTTCACTCTGCGAGTGCAGTACGCTGCACATAAACCCCTTTTGTGTAAAACGTAACTGACACAAAGTTGACCACTTTAGTCACACTCCAGCACACAGTGCTGTGGCAATGAGCATGTTCCCACTATTTTGAGGCCGCGCATGGTCCGTCTCCAGAACTCTCTTGTCTTTGCAGCCTGGAGCTCGGCACCACTAGCAGCAGCCCCTGGTCCCCAGGGTTCTCCTCCTCCCTAGCATCAGGTCAGGCTCCTCTACATTCAGACCACATTTTGTCCACTTACTTGTCGATGGACACTGGGGTGATCTCACCATTTGGCAACAGTGAACAGTGTGTGCAAATCTATAATGCAATCTATAATGTTTTGTTCAAAGAACTTTGACAACCTTGTCCTTCAGCCCAGACCAGAGGAGAGTGGTGGGGAATGACCTCTGGGTGGGCTAGCCCATGTGGGACTCTTCCAGCCCATCTTGGACCCTGCCACAGACAGTTCAGAGAGGTTGCTCCTGCTGCAGGAATCAGCCTGAGCCAATTCTGTTTCTTCAGCACCTGTTCACACAGGGTGGCAAGGCCTGATGTCATGGATTATGTTTGGAGAAATCATTCGCCTTTTTGTCTTATTGATAGGAATGTGGCCAGTTGAGGGAGTAGCCGGACAGTAGCAAATTTTCCAGTCCAACAAGAGAATTGAGCAGGAGGAGGAGGAGGTTTGCAGAGGATTGGGGAGGGTCCCTGAGTCTGCATACTACATGCAGGCTAGGGGGCAAGGTCACCAGGAAAAGAGGGGTCCCAGGAATGAAGCTCCAAGGCCCTGAGAGCTACAGAACTTCCAGGGACCTCTCCCCACCCATGTGTGGCTGCTGCACTTCTAGCCTCAGGTGAAGCCTATGGGTCCCAGCTTGGGGAGGGCCAGTCTGCCGTGAGGTAGGGGTTGGCGGTGGGCAGCCCAGCTGAAGACTTCTGGTGAGGTTTCTCAGGCACATAGCCCTTTCATGGTGGGTAGAGTGGGTGAGAATTGTCAGTCCTGGGCTATCAGTGTCCTTTGCTTCACCTGTGAGTTATGGATGCAGGGTCATTCCAGCCTCGTCTGTCCCTCCTGTCCCTGTCTTTAGGGCTGGGCTCAGAGCATCTGTGTGTGGGCAGAGCCTTTGCCCACCTCCGCACATGCACCTTGTAAGAAGGGAGTTAGATCTAGAGCACTGGGGGCGCCAGGGACCCTGACTAGTGTGACTCAGGTTGTGGGCTGTGGGACAGGCTGAGGAAAGTGGGGGCTGTGGTTCCCAGCAGGCTGAGGCCCAGGGTTGTCACGCTGGTCCTTTTATGCCCGCAGACCCTGAAGCCCCCACATCTGTACTCGCTAGCCACCCCTCCCTCCTGGCTACTCCAGCCCTGGGCGTCTGACGCCACAGAAGGTCAGTCTCCCGTCTCAGGTTGGCTACTCCCTGTGAAACTCAAGAAGTCTGATGATAACAGGCCAGGGACAGAGTGGCCTGCTGCTGATCAGCATTGGATGCTCTAGCTGGGTCCTATGTAGGACGTGAGAAGCCCATTTATGCGGCACAGGTGACTTCATGCTGTATCGTGGGCTTCATATCCCCCTTAGGCGAGGCAGGTGAGGGAGGAGAGGCAACAGTGATGTGGAGGTGGATAGGCTAGAGCCCCAGGACAAGGAAGCAGGAACCAGGCACCTGTTTCTCTAGAGACTGGTGTCCAGACCAACGCCTACCCTTGAAGGCCGGGAGCTGGTGTGGACACTGTGCCCTGAGGGCAGCATGGTGGCATCTCTCAGGTGTCTTTTCTTCCAGGTGTTTTTGTGGCTTATTTGGGGAACAATTTGCTCTGATTTTTTTCCCCTCACAATCAACCAGTGAATTTAAATGCTTTTGGGGGGGGGCTTTTGGGTAAGTGGATCTGGTTTATTCCAACCAACCTGGCAACTTCCACATTGCTGGACACATTCTCTACCCAAGTCAGCAGGGGCCATGTGAATCAAACACATAACACCTCTGGTGCTGAAGGCTCAGAAAATCAGCTGTTTGGCACCCTCACAGGCAGCCCTCGGACTGGGCCAAGCTGGTCCATCCACACTGTCCTGCTTGGCCTGGAGGACAGCAGGTGGATGGTACCAGCAGACCTGGAAGAGTTCTGCAGTCTCATTTCTGTGCAGGCCCAGGGCAGGTGGGTTCATGGACAGGATGCAGACAGAGATTGTGGGGCTGGCAGGGAAGGCTCTGACTTCGGGTTGGCACAGTGTTGCTGCCGGGGAGATGCACTGTCTTGGAGCTAGATAGGGAGGTGGTAGCCCTGTGAAGGACCAACACCCCCAAGTTCTATGCTTTAAATTGGTCAATCATATATGTGAAATTTACCTTTAAAAAACCTAAAAACCTGTTTGCAGAGTTTTCTAACTTCTCTGAGGCTTGGGCTGTCCGTCCCACTTCTCTGTCTTACCACCTGCTACAAAGAACTGAGGCCCCAGGGTTCCAGTCCATTTGGTGTTGAGGGTGCTACAACCCAAGAGCAACTATCCCTCCAGTGAGCTGTGTGCCCTTCCTGAGAAGCCTTAGGCTGAGGTCACTGGAAGCCTGGCAGTCACCGGTCAGCGCAGTATGGACCTTTCCTGTGATGGCGGAGTTTGAGCCTGATAGTTGGAGGCCAGGCTGGGGCCAGCCCCCCACTGAGACTGCCCAGCTCTGTGTCTGGGATACTGAGCCACAAATTTTGGCGGCTGGTGCCCTTCCCAGGACAGAAGAAGAGTGGACAGCTTCTGTGTGGTACCATTTGATGAGACAGTGATCCTGCCTATGCCTATCGGCCAACAAGGAGCACATCCCCAGAGCCAAGGAGTCAAGGAACTGAGTCTTCTACAGATGTAGGGCTTTTTCTCCAGTGCTGCACTCGGGAAGTCTCAGCAGCCCTCCCAGAGCAGGAGGATCTCTTCAGTTTGGAAAGGGGAGCTGTTTAGGGCTGGGGACTTGGCATGAGTCTCAGTGTGGGTAGTATGTGCAGTGCTGGCATCAGCACGAAGCTGCCAAATAACCTTGAGGGATGCCATGCAGGGGTGAAACCTGTCCTCCTAAGAGTCCCCCTCTCAGTGTTATGGCTCATGGAAGAGCCTGGGGAAGGAACCTGAAATAACAGAAAAGAAGCATTCTTCCATAAGTCCACCTCTGCTGGCCCTAACACAGGAGTTATTTCAAGGATTTCCACCCCATTCTCCTTCAGAAGTATTCAGTACAGCACCCGCAGGGGAAGGGTCACACCAACTTGCCCTTTAGCCCACAAGGACCCTCAAGTCAACCAGAGGGTCTGACCCTGATTCAGGCCAGAAGGAGCCCGACGTGTTCACCAGGGGCCTGGGAGGAGCAGCAGAACACAGTCCAGCCTGCCAAGAGGAGGTACAGGTGAATGAGAGTGGTAGACAAAGACTTCTACTTCGGGAATTATGTTCTTCCCAGCCCCACAGGAGGGATACAGGACAGTGTGGTGAAGGCCAGAGAGACCCTTGCCATCCACTCCGCAGTGCTGCTCTCCAGAGGGACAGCCCTCTAAATGGCAACATCTCTGATCCAAATGGTGTCACAGCCCCATGGCAGCAGTCCCAGAGAGCAGCCATCCTGCCAAGAGCTGGATCAGGCCGAAGTGCGGGGGGACCAAGCCTCTAACGTGAACATGGGGTGCCACCGAGAGGCAACTGTTGGGGCCTGCATTTCAGCTGGCTGGCAGACCTTTGGTCGTTCCCCTCCCCAGTGGGTATCTGGCCTCCGGACACCCCCTCTGTGGCAGGAGCGCGTTGGGATGACTTGGCCTAGGTCAAGGTTCTCAGCTCACTATGGGCCACCACCCTCGGGCTACTTGTGGTTGGACAAGTGACTGGGCCTCCAGGGCTGTCACTGTAGATAGCCCTTCCCCAGGGACAGGGAAGGTGAGCGTCCACCACATGGCTCTCTTTGCTGAGCCCCAGCTACAGCCACACCTGGGTGGGGTTTGCAGCTGTCTTTGTAGGAGCTGTGGGGGACCTGTGTCCTGGACAGTGTTGTGGGGGGCCTTGGCGGTAGGGTCTGAGCGTCTGAGGGCAGGTGATATGAATAAGGGCAAGTGGGTGGATGTGAAAAGGGACGCAGAGGCCAAGGGACGCTGCTGCTCTTCCCACATTATGTGCTCAAGACAGCAGCTGGCCAAGGGTGGGAGGGGCCTGCCCTATAGGTCGCCAGGAGCTCAAGCAGGCACATTCAGAGGGTGCGACCTGCATGGCTTCAGGACTGCTCGGTGCCAAGGCAACCTGACTGAGCTGTCTCCACGGTAGCACGCTCCCCACTGGCTCTCACTGGTTGGGAACTGTTTGGTTGTCCTGGAGCTGGGACCCGCGGGGCAGTGAGGCCAGAGGCCCAGCCTTCTTGAATCAGAAGTAATGAAAGGCAGGGAAAGAATGAGCGTTGGGGCTCCTTCCGCCAACAGCCGCCTGGTGGGCAAACATTAGAAACCAGCAGAAGAGAGGCTGTTGACCAAAATGTGGGAAATGAGGTGCTGGGTCTAAGAACAGGTGGTGGGCAGGCAAACACGGCCACCACTGCTTCTGCTGACCCTAGCTGGGGCTTCCCACATTGACAGAGAGGGGTGGGCCGAGCAGCATCTCCTCAGGGACAGAGTGGGGTCTTTCTTCTGGGGCAGGTTGGGGGTGGCAGGTTTCCACAGTGATCACCTGCCTTCTGCAGTGTCTCGTCATTTCCTGGTTTCAGACTGCACATTCATCACACTGTAGAGGGCCCTGTCTCTGGGCACTGTGGCCACCTGCATTCATTCGAGGGTGCTGTCACAGCTACAAAAGCCACTGGGCAGTTCTGGCATCTACCTGGCAAGCACAAGGTTCAGAATTCAATCCCCGGTACCGCATACCACAGTGCCAGGCGTGGTGGCTTATCCCTATAATCCCAGCACTGGAGAGGCAGAGGCGGGAGGATTACTGTGAGTTCGAGGCTTGCCTGGGCTATATAGTGAATTCAGGGCCAGTCTGAACTACAAAGCGAGACCCTGTCTCAAAAACACTAAAAGAAAGAAGCCACTGGGCATCCCACTGCACACGTTTCCCAGGTTGGACATGGGACTGGAAACGAGGGCAGTGTGCAAGGCTCTGTGATGAGGATGCTTTACAGTGGGACTCTGACTCAGTCTGCGATGTCGAGAACTCTGGCTGTGGGAACACTCTCGGCGTGCTCAGGAGCCTGGACTTGAACAGAATCCAACAGATTTCTCACCTTTGGAGTCATCAGGAGCTTGATGTAGAACTGTTCGCTGGCCCTGTGAGGCAGGATGGCCCTGAAACACACAGACAGCTGTATGCCATCCCTTCTTGGACTGCAGCCCGTGTGCTCCTGTGGCTGAGCAGTGCTGCTGCCTGGGTGGTACCCGGAGGAGTGCAGGCAGCTGTGCTTCGAGGTGCCTGAAGCCAGGCGGTGGGAGGGCAGCTTACCTGGCTCTACGTGGAACCCAGGCAGGCTCTGTCTTCTGCAGCAGTGGCTCACTGACCCAAAGGATGTGTTCTGTGGACAGGGAGATCAGGGAGCCCTTGACAGCTGGGCGAGAGGCCAGAGGTACAAACATGGATAGTGGGGTGGTGCTCCCAGGTGTCCTCAGGATGTGCCTCTGGTCAGCCTCACTCTGTCCTCCAAGCAGGGTGGTGCCTCTTTGAACCCCTCCAGGTACCTGTGACAATCAGCCTGATAGGGACTTGGGACCTTGCTTCAGATGTAGAACCATGCTCTTACAGTTTGTACTTAGATATTTCAATATTTTTAATAAAGATTCTGGAAATGTGCTGCTCACTGGTGGCCTCAGGAAGGACAGATCTACCCTGAGCAGGGGCTCATGTGCTCAGGGGGCCAAGAAAAGGTCAGAGAGAAGAAGCCATCTGGTCTTGGTGGGTGAACCTTGAGCTGAGGCTGGAACAGCGACAGCACTAGGGGAGGGTGAGAAGGCCCCTCCACGCTGCACTGGGGGAGATCATGGCCTCCTGAGGGCACAGGCAGGTGTGTCACCACCTGGGGCAGGGGACCAGCTAAGTGGAGTCCAGCAAGGCCACCCTGCAGAGCTGATGGGCTAGGACTGAGGGACACACTTTTGGAGCAAGTTTGCTCCCAAACCCATTCAAAGGAGCCGAAGGAAGAAGAGCCACAGAGAGTGTCAATGCTCCCAAGGCTCCTGCCCTGGGCAGTGTCCTCTGTTTTTGCTGTCTGGTTTCTGTCTCCCTGGCTCAGGGTGCAGCCATGCAGGACTTGAGAGGCCCGTTGTGAACTCCTTAGAGTGAAGCTGCAGCTCACATCCAGGCTCCTGCAGCCTCCTTCCACCCGCGTAGAGATGAAGCCACCTGTCTGTGGGACACCAGGCCCAGCCCGTGGCTTCCCTCCCAGGCCCTAGAACATTTCACACCAGACGTTCTCCTCAGAGTCCCATACTGGGAGAGGCTCTTGCCAGCCTTTGAGCTTTGGAACTGAAACCCCGAGTCCCACGCAGCCCAGGCCCTCAGAGATTCCAAATTCCGGTTCAGGCTAGAGGCCTGGGAGCCAGGGCTAGAGCGCTGCAAAAGACTGTTGCGACACCATGAACTACATGGGTGTGTCGGCATATTTTCACCACGTGCTTGGTGCATAGAGACATCACGCGAAGCAGAAATGTGCCGTGTCAGCAGGGAGTGGAGGGTAGATGGCCATGCCCATGTCCTGCCCTGCAGCAGGCGGAGTCTTGGGTCCAGGACCTGCAGGCCACACCCAGTCCCTCTCATAGGGACAAGCAGCATGCTTGAGACCCTTGCCCTGGGGTTTCATTCCCCTCTGGCTGGTGACAAAGGGTCGCCATGGGCCATGACACTGGCTTTCCAGGCTGGGCAGTTTGCAAGCACTTCCTCAGCCCTCTGGGGTCTTTCATTTACTCATCTGCCATTCACTGCTAAGTCCCCACACTGCAGCCCGCGGTCTGCCAGGCCCTGGGGGTGCACAGTGTCTGTGGCTGTGTGCCGGCTGTTGGGCTCTGGGGGCTGTCTGGCCCAGGCAGAGCTGCTTGCAGAGGAAACAGAGGATGGTGACCGGATGGCTGGGTGCTCGGCGGAGTTCACACCAGCTCATCTGCACGGCCAAAGTTCGATGATCGGATGTTTATAGAGAGAGTGCAGCACTCCAGGACCTGTTCCCAGCACGGGTGCGCCCCATGTTCTCAGTGGATGCCAGTGCATCTGCGTCTGTGGAAACAGCCCACATGTTTTTGTGTTTTTCAAGGATTTAGGTGTATAATGGAAGAGACTTACTAGTTTTCTCATGAAGTTCTGAAGACTTTCATTTTTGAAGAAAAGTAGGTTTGGGCCAGGGATTTAGCTCAGTGGTTCTGGTGCCTGTCTTGCAAGTGCAAGGGCCTGGGTATGATCAGTGGGTAGTGACCACATACCACAGTGCTGGGAGAGGTGACTCACATCTGTAATCCCAGTACTCTGGAGGCAGAGGCAGGAGGATTGCTGAGTTTGAGGATGATTTCAGGACGAGCCTGAAATACAAAGTGAGATCCTGTCTCAAAAACTAAAAAAAAAGAAAGAAAGAAAAATAGGTTTTGCGGGCCAGGGCGTTAGCTCAGTGGTTCCGGTGCCTGTCTTGCAAGCGGAAGGGCCTGGGTTCGATTCCCTGGTAACCACATACCATACTGGGCATGGAGACTCACCCCAGCAGCAATTAGTACCACATCCCACAGTGCCAGGCGTGGTGGCTCACGCCTGTAATCCCAGCACTAGGGAGGCAGAGGCAGGAGGATTGCTGTGATGTGAGTTTGAGGCTGAGCTCAGGGCCAGCTTGAACCACAAAGCGAGACCCTGTCTCAAAAAACCTAAAAAAAAAAAAAAAAAGAAAGAAAGAAAAAAAGAAAGAAAAGTAGGTTTTGAACCATTTGTAATTCTCACAAGCTTCACTGCTACTGTAAATGAGACCACTCCTCACCCCTCCCTATTCATCCTGCATGTGGACCTCAGATCCTTCTGCTCTATGGCTCATTCGGCTTGACAGTCACATACAGGGGTCCTGGGGTGTCCTCTCCCTGGCTCAACTGAGTGTCTTCCTGTGTCTTAGGGGTGATTTAAACTTAGTAACCTAATTCTGACTTTAAAAAGAATAAGGAATGAAGCAAGTCACAGGTCAGCCCCACTTACAGGAAGTGAGTATCGAGAAGACGTCACAGCAGAAAGGGCACTGTTCTCAGCTCCACCCTGCTTCCCTGTGAGCAGCAGATGTGGCCAGGTCCCCCTGTGTGGCCAGTGACCTGGGTTACATCTGCACTTGGCTGTCTGTGGGACTAAGGCCCCCGGCCCCAGCCCTGTCCACTCTAGGATGTGGCATGCGCAGGCCTCCCCAAGATCTACGCTCAGCTGCCACAGAGTCCTGGGTTTCTTGGAAGCCCCCGATGTTCGTGGCTGGATGCACTTTTGCTGTGTCCCCACTGTGGGCACTCAGACATAGTTCCTGGATGCCACTCTTGGGCCTCCATCACTCCCTCTGAGGACCCCGATGCCTGTGGCTACCTGTCACCTCCGAAGTCTGTTGGTCCCACATTTTCCTGGGGTGGGCTAGGTGCTCTGAGGCTCCTGGAACAGATGGGGTGGATTTTCCTGGATCCCAGGAAGAGGCGGAGGAAGAGCTGAATGTGCAACTGCTGCCTGGGATCCACCTGGCTGTGCGTCCTTCTCAGCAGCTCTCGGTAAGCTGCCTGCCTGGGATTTCTTGGACTTGCACTTCCCAGGAGCCCAGAGCAGGACAGATTTAGATGAGGAGCAGAAGGACCTGGGGCCTTGCCCTACAGTGGGTTTCAGAGAAAGAGGAAGTTGTTAGAGGACTCATTGGTTTGCAGCAGTGCAGGAGATAGGCTCCCCGCTTCTTGGGGCTGGACCAGACGAGGCTGGAAGTGCCCTTTGAGGTCACAGCACTAAGAAGGTCGAATGTCATGCTGACCCCACCTGGGGGCTTTACAGTCTTTGCTCTCTTTATCCTACAAGGCCTGTGCAATGAATCCATCACCTCTCCCTCAGGCCTTTTCCCTTGAGCTTTTCTAACGAGTAATGTTACTATGCTTCCAACTTCAGAATATCTCCTATTGGCTTTGGACCTTTGCGGCTGCCTAGCTTTTGTGTGTCTGTCCTAAAGTCTTCACATGCACACAGTTCAGCATACACGCCTGACTTTTGTAGGTTGTCATGTATTGCACCCTTTAGGTATAAGCTGTCATCTGTTCTCTTACGACTGCCTGATTGCTCTTCATGGCTACAAGGCTCTCAGTTCCAGGTCACACAGGGCTTGCTCTGGCTTTCCTCTGAGTGCAGCCGTCCCTGGCTCCTTGGCACCTGCTTTCCCTCCTGTGGCTCCCTGCTCACCTGGCTGTGCCAGAGCTTTTGCATATTGCTCACTGAGGAAACAAGGTGCTGCCTCCCCACATACTGGCACCCTGCATGTGTCCTGTCCTGCGGTCTGGCTGTGTGTGTGCCAGGCGGTGCTTCCTGTCTTGTGCCCAACATGCAAATCAGAGACCTGAGATGGAGTCGGTGCCAGGCTGAGGTCTGAGGGTTGGTGGGTGGGGCCAGCTTCACACCCTCGGCCCAGTCACGCACCTCTCTGCTCCTTTGCTCCCTGTCAGCATTTCCTTTTCCTCTTGGGATGCAGCTCATCGGGAGCCTGGACAGCAGAGGCCTTATCGGTATGCTTAGATCTCAAAAGGTCTCTCTGGATCTGGGCAAACAGAGGAGCTATTCTCACTGCAGAGGGAGAGGAGCAAGCTCTTCTGCTTCAGGGTAAAGCTCAAGGTCTTGTCCTTCACCATTCCCAGTGCTTTGCATAAGAGCTTCCCTCTCCAGGGTCCCTGTTTTTGGGGTTGCTAACTTTGGCTCTGAGATCCCTGAGTCCCCAGGACTGTTCTGCTGGGCAGGAGCCTTGGCCATCCAGGGAGTGCTGCATCCCTCTGTGGGACTGACCTGGGGTCCAGATGCTGGTTGGTCCAGGACAAGCCATGTGGAGGATCTGAGGAGCACTTGCGTCTGATGCAGTAAGGGGCTCTGTAGGTTTCCTGGCCTGGGGCCTTGGTGGGCCCTCCCGAGCCCCTGTGCCAATCCTCCCCAACCCTGTCCCCACAAGGACTTGCCCTGGACAGAGGGATAGAGCAACGCTGTTGGCTGCTGTCTAGTGTCCTCAGCCTGGCTAGGGGGGGACTCATAGCTCAGGGACTTTATCTCTAAGGGCAGCTCTGGTCAGATCCTGTGGAAAATCAGGGACAGTACTCCTGCACCTGGTTTGCCCAGCCATGGTGAGCATCTAGGAGGACTGTGAGGAGCCCATGCCCCCCTTCCACCCCATCCTATGTGAAGCCACGGGTGCTCAAGGCAGAAAGCATTTGGCTCTCAGATGGAGCATGGCTGCGGTAGATGCCTATGGTCTGAGTCCCCATGGAGTGTCCTCATTGGCCTCTGGGTCACTCTGCACACACAGCCGGGGGACCGTGGCTGTGGCCACCAGCCCCGCCGACCGCCACCATGGATGGTGCCCCTGCAACACACACCTCCACAGCTGCCTTGTGGACAAGAAGGTCGTGGCAGGGACATGTTGTGAGGTTTGCTGTAACTCTGAAACAGTCTCCTTAGAGCCCTGCGCCAGTCACAGTAAGAAGGCCACACTGTATGAGTAATGAGTGGCAAATTCCTGCTGAAAGGAAACCAGAACCCTGCAAGGCCTGGGAGTTTCCAGTGGGGACAGGCCAGTGTGAGGACAGGGTGGGGACCTGGGCTGGGCAGGCAGAGGCTCAGGGCCTCTGTGAGTCCCCATTCTCACTTCCTGTTCTGTTATTTGTGTGACTCAAATGTCAGGGAATTGAAAGGGAAATTGGAGAGAGAGGCAATGAGCCTGGAGCGGGGATGCGCGCCTCGTGGTGAATGATGCTTTGTTGAATGACGAATCCCCCAGGAATGTTGGAAGCAGATCCAGACCCATGGAAGGAATTAGTCTGGGATATTAGGAGCCCCTTCATGCTTCGTCCCCAGGGCACACATGGAGCTCGTCTGAAAATCACTTTCTCCTCCTGGAGCAGAGACTCCAGAGATTCCTTCCTCCCACTTGGGCTTTGTGGCAGTAACTCTTGAGAGAGGCCGGAGCTTAGTTGGTGCTGGTCTAAGTGGAGGGGAGTCCTGGGAAGGTGGTGTGGAGGGCACGAGGGAAGGGTCAGCAGGGGGTGAAGTGTGGGCACAGAGCAAGGCTGTTGGTCAAGGTTTGCACTGTGCCTGTCAGTCTCCTAAACCAGGGAGTGTGTCTGGTCCAGAACAGAAGTGCAGAGTAAAGCCAGGTCTTTGAACGAAGCACGGTGACCTCGCAGGGTTCTGGCTCCGAGGTCTGGGCAGAGGTGCTCAGGGCTGCTGTCTCAGCGCTTGGGCTCAGCAGTGAGCCCCACTGACAAGGCTGCTGGGGACTCACTCTCCAGCACAGATGCCAGTGTGCGAGTACTGGAAGCGAGGCAGCATGACAGGGAGCCTGGGTGGGCTTGTGCTGGGCTGCAGTCACGGAGACAGCGCTCTGCCGGCCCTTCCTGGCCTCACCCTGGTGTCACAAGGTGACCTCCCCTGACCGAAGTCTCTAGGTGCTTGAGAGTAAAGTCCCTGGATCAGGACTGAACACAGCCTTTCTATCTGCCAAGCTATGTGAGGGTCAACAAACCTTTCTGAATAGTGCCCATATTGCTGCACAAAAGAACAAGGGCTGGATCCTACCAAGGAGGAGATGGGAGCAGTGGGTGTGTGGGATGCTAGCCTCCCTTGTCTGAGGACCAGCCAGGGGCCTTCTCACTGTGCCCAGAATCCCCACCTTGCCTGTAGGGCCTCTTGAAGTTTTCTGTCCAAGTGGACGGAGAAGAAGCCACACGGGGCTGAAGCTCCGGATCGTAAGGCAGCGACTCCAAGCTGGGGTGCAGCCCCCTGGTGCTGGGAGTATTAAACTCTGCCTGCCAGCTCCCTCAGAGTCCCTCAGTCTTGCAGAGCCCCAGTGAGTAATGCCCCTCTCACCTAAGTTGACAAATGGGCTATCAGGAATTGTAAACAAGTCAAGAGCTTTTCCAGTACACAGGCTGAAGCTCTCGAGTTCTAAGTGCATGTGAAGCAGTTTGCTGGCTTTCAGGGTCAGCCTGTTCCATCCAGATAGTCTTCCAGGCAGGAACGAGCCACTAGGTGCCCAGGCAGACGCTGTAGCCAGTGGTCCTTGTGCCTCAACTGCCATGGGGCCCAAAATCTTTGCCTTCAGTGGTGTAATGTCATCTCAGCAAATCTGCCATGTTTCTGGTGGAGAGCTTGGTCATCCTGAAAATCCCTCTGGGCTGAACTCCTGCAGCAGTCTCCAGGTTTGCATAGATCCTAAAAAAGACCACATAGGAAGGCTGGCTCTGAAGGAGGGCCCTGGGAACACAGCGGGCCTGGTGTCCAGGCTGGACTCTGCTCAGAGCTTTCCTGGATCTGGCCCTCAGTTTGACACTGGGAGGAGGACAGAGTGAGACTCGAGGCTGTGGCCCCACTGCGGTCTGGGCTGGGCTGGCCACAGCTGTGGGCGGGAGGGTGAGGTGGTGGCGGCTTGTGGCCACATCGCCCCTGAAACTTCCAGTTCAGTTATTGTTCAACGGGAAGTTCAGCCTTGCTCTTGAGGCCAGCTTCGGTGTACCACCCGGGCAGAGGGTGGCTCCCTGTAGGGGTTCATTGCTGGTCCAACTTGGGGAGGGAGAGAGAGAGTTCATCACTCTCAGGAGACTCCTATTCCTGTCCCTTGTTTTAGGAATAGAAAATGAAAATTAGAATTACCTGAAACCTTTGAAAGAAAAATGAGTAAAGTTCAGAGATACCAGGAAGTGGGGTTCTCTGAGATCATGAAGCCCACAGGCACCCCAGGCCCTATGCTCTTAGGGGTAAGGATCGTCCTGCTCCGAGAGGTACAGGGAACTGTCCAGGGCCTCTGTGCTCATCTCCTTGCATCTCAGCCTGTAGGCATTGCGTAGCAGGGAGAGAAGAGTAATAATGCAGTATATTATCACTGTTCTATTCCATTATTTCTGCTGACCTATTACTATGCCTAGTCTATAAATTAAAACTTTACAGGTGGCCAGGGATTTGGCTCAGTGGTTCCGGTGCCTGTCTTGCAAGCACAGGGGCCTGGGTTCGATCCCCAGAAACCACATATAATACTGGATGTGGAGACTCACGCCCAGCAGCAATCAGTACCACATACCACAGTGCCAGGTGAGGTGGCTCACGCCTGTAATCCCAGCACTAGGGAGGCAGAGGCAGAAGGATTGCTGTGATGTGAGTTTGAGGCTGAGCTCAGGGCCAGCCTGAACTACAAAGCGAGATCCTGTCTCAAAAATAAAACAAAACAAGCAAAAAAAAAAAAAAGCAACAACAACAACAAAAAACTTTACATAGTTCTATTCTTGCAAGAATAAGCAACCTTTAGAGGGCTTGGCATCATCTGCAGTTTCAGAATCTGGTATATGTCTTGGAACATGTTTTCCCTGATAAAGAAGAATGACTCTTATACACTTAGAGGAAAGTAAAGATAACAGCAAAAACAACAACAGAAAAATGGACAGAGACAAGAACTAGACACTTCACAGAGAAGCAAACCCCAGGCCTGAGTGTGGTCAGAGAAGCAATCACACCCAGGACCTGTGGCTAGGACATGACATCATTCCCATGCCTATTTTCGGTAATTGGTGAGGGTGGGGAGATTTTCCAGATAAAAGTGAGGTCCCTCATTAGTCAGCCATGAAGCAATCAAAAGGAAGATCATTCTGACTGGCCTGGCCTGATCAGATGAGCCCTTTGCAAGGAGTCCAGACTTACAGACTCAAGTGGCAGAATTATCTCTCCTCCACTGGCCACACTGAGGCAAAGGGCCTCGAAATTCTGTAACCACAGGGAAGCAAATCTCCTGACAGCCAGAGGTCTCCTGGAGAAGGCCTTTTTCTCTTTGCTTCTCCAGAGGAAGGGTAGGCTGGTTGAAACCTTGTTGTCCTCTGCATGACTAAGCAAAGAGCAGCCAACTCTGTGGACTTATCACCTATGGAAGCTGTGAGATAAAAAATGTGACCTTTAAATGCTAAACAAAATTAGATGACAGCACAGTTATAGCAGTTGCTTCAGGTTGTAAAACAGTTCACAAAAGAGAAATAACATGACCAGGTTTGGAGTGAAGTAATTGGGAAATCGTTCAGTTAATGATAACTGAAGGCACTGTATTATATATTGCCAAATTAATGCCTTATTTATGTTTTCTCCCTTTCTACTTTGTCAGAAACAGAGTTTTGAACAGAGTTAAAAGTTCTGAACAGAGTTTTGTTCAGAGTATTGAACAGAGTCTTGTCTTTTTAAATCCTCACTAGACTACTGATATAAAGAGAAAAATTTAAAAAGAAGCCAACTCTGTAGACACCTTCAGAATTTAGTTTTATAATAGAAACTGTTTGAATAATTAGATCTTTTCATCCCTGAATATAAAATAAAGTATAATTTTTTACATTAAAAAAGGATGTTAAGTGGGAAAATTTGTCACACTTTAGGAAATGAGGGCTGGGGATTTAGCTCAAGGTACCGCACCTACCTTGGAAGCACTAGGGCCTGAATTAAATCCCTAGGGGAAAATAAAAAGGAAATTTGACCCTGCTATTCCACTTCTAGGAATATACATGAAAGAATTAAGGGCCAGGGATTTAGATCAGTGGTTCCGGCGCCTGTCTTGCAAGCACAAGGACCTGGGTTCGATCCCCGGTAACCACATAACAATACTGAGTGTGGAGACTCACCCCAGCAGCAATCAGTACCAAATACCACAGTGCCGGGCATGATGGCTCACGCCTGTAATCCCAGCACTCGGGAGGCAGAGGCAGGAGGATTGCTGTGATGTGAGTTCAAGGCTGAGCTCAGGGCCAGCCTGAACCACAAAGCGAGACCCTGTCTCAAAAAAAAAAAAAAAAAAAAAAAGAATCACATCACAGCGACATATGTGCACCTATGTGCAGCTCAGTTTGTGGTAGCTAAATCTTGGAAACAACCCAAATACTCATTGAGACTGGATAAAGGAGATGTGTTTTGTGTGTTTGTTTTTGTTTTTTAATAAAATTGAGCATTGCTTTGCCATAAAAATGATCAGGTTGAGTCATTTATACTCAAATGGTCATACCTTGAGAACATACTCATAAGTGAAATAAATAGGTCACAAGAATGTAAATACCATATCTTTTCTCTGGTATGAGAAGCGGAAGATGTAAATGAGTTCTAGAATGTATGATAGATATTGTGAAAAAGAAAATATTCAAAGAGAAACAGGTAGGGATAAGTAATGAGGGGAAAGAAAAAATATGATGTTAAAAAAAAGAAAACATATGCATATAGGGGGTGGGGGATGGTAGCATGGATAGAGAATTAACTCATGTCATATACTAGTACAAATTCTCAATATCGAGTGTGATCATGATGCGTATATAAAATGTACCAATAAAGATTTCAATTTTAAAAAAAGAAATGAGTATAGCAAGAGAGACAAAAAGATGATTTACATTACTACTATAGAAGTAACAATAAACTATCCTCCTGACTACAGAGATTTAAAACTATGTCTACAGCTGGCATTACTGCAAAGATGCTGTTTGAGGATGTATAAAGTATATTTTTTGGGACGGTGATCAGAACATGCCACTTAAAATGAAAACACATCACCTTGGAAACCATTCATCTGGAATAAAGTGGCCAGACCATCGGGCACAGCTGCCCCGCACTTGCCACCCGCTGCTCACAGTGGTTTGGAGGCCAGACACTGGGCCTCAGTGGGAGAGAAGCCACTCCCCTGCCTCCTAGACGGCTGTGCTGTGGAGAACCTGTAAGCTCTGGACAAGCTCGAAGATCAGCTCCCCCATGGCTCTGAGCATGGCCGGGAGCAGAAGGAAGCCAGAAGCAGCCAGAGATTACACTGAGTAGGCATCCTGATACTTTCCTCCTGGAGGCTTTTGGCCTGCAGGCCTTCTCGAAAACTCCCTAAAATCTGTGAAGTCTTTATGACATGATAACCCTAGTGGGTAGATCTGGTGCTCAGAGGAGCTGGAGGACAGACACACAGCAGATACTGTCTGTGATTGCCCAACCTCTGCCCTGCATCATCACCACAGGAACGTGCTAAGCAGTCCATCTGTGGTGACCAATTGCTTGTAACAACTTGGCTGGGCCACCATACTTATTTTCTGGTCAAACACCATTTAGATCTTCCTGGGAGGGTAATTTTGGGTGGGATTATCACTCAGATCAGAGGACTCTGAGCGGAGTGATGACCTCCATCATGAGATGGGCCTCCTCCAGCCAGCTGAAACCTTGAGAGAAAGACCAGTCTTCTCCCAAGCAGAGGGAGCTCTCTGGCCACACTCCTCAGCTGCAGACTTGATCTTTGCTGGGCCTCCAGCCTACTGCTGACTCTGCAGGTTATGGTTTTGCCAGCAGCCATCATGACTATGAGGCAATTTCTTAAAGTCTATCCTGTCCACAGATGAATCATAGGAAGATATATTGATAGGTGGATACGGACAGCCTTCGGGTTCTTTACCTCTGGTAAATTCAAAGTCCTGAAATGACCACAGATGTGAGCTGTTGCAATCTCCTATCCAGAAAAAGTAGAGTCTGGAGTTCGAGGCCAGTCAGGTTAACTGCTTCTTAGATACAAGTAAATTAATATTGTTTAGAATAGCATTTCAGGATATAGACTTTCTGTCACTGACAATGTCCAGCATACAACCCAAAACTTTAGACAGGTGAAGAAACAGCCAGTGTGACTCATCCTAGAGGAAGAGCTATCCATAGGTTCTCACCTGAGGCGAGTCCAGAGTTGGAATTAGAAGACATGAATTTTAAAGCAGCTATTTTAACTCTTCTCAAGGAAACAGAAGAAAATATCTTGAGGAATACATACATAGGAAGAAAAAAGGAAGACTCAGTGGTCTGTGGCACAGTAGAAAGAAATGCAGTACACAGTTAGTGTCACAGGGAGGGAGCAAGTGTGAAGAAAAACTGGCTAACTAGTCTGCTAAAAACATAAAGTTACAGATTTAAAGATTCTACTTAAAGTCAGGTGAAGGGATGCATGCTTGTAGTCCCAGCTACTCTAGAGGTTGAGGCCAAGGATTATAAATTCAGGGTCTCACAAAATCAGCCAGGGCTGGGCTCAAATTTGACATGCCCTGCCTCAGCCTCCCAGAATAACCCTGAGATTCCAGGAATACATTACTACATCTAGCTAAGTGATTTTTTTTTTTTACTTTAGTGTTCTGGGAAACTCTGTCTCAAAATAAAGAATAAGAAAAAGGATAGGGATTAGTTTAATGCAAAATCCAAGTCAATCCTCATTCTTTCAAAACAGAAATAATCAAGTGACAAAGAGAAAAAAAAGAAAAGTTCACACCTAAATACAAAGTGTGACACATTGTAGGAAAAATGCCAAAAACAAAATGTGAACAGAAAATCTTGCAAGCAGCTTGGAGGAAATGACACATTACTTATGGGGGACAACAAATAACCTCTAAATTCTCTAGAACAGTGGAGGCCAGAAAATGTGAAACACCACTTTTCGAGTGCTAAAGGAAGCAAAAATAACTGTTAGCCCAGGATCTATACGTAGAGAAAATATTCTTAAGGAAATGAAGATAATAAAAACTGCAAGAGGTAATTCTGTGAATGGCGGAATACTTGGAAAAAGTAGTCTACCCATAGCCTCTACTGTAATATGTGTTTAAAAAGCATGAATTAGAGCTATATCAGTTATCAGACGAAACACAAAATAGTTTTACACAGATGGGATGACACAGTCTGATACATCTGCCTGAGCTTGGTGTACTTGCTTTTGCAGTGCTAAGATGCAGGGAGCAGGTGAGACTGCCCCCGATGTAGACTGTACCTGGCCGTGTGGCCTGGTGTGAGTTTATTAGCAATAAGGAGAAAGCAGGGTGTCACTCTGCTCACTGTCACCGTGCCCCAGCAGTTCCAGACAAGGTCAGTGACCGGTTATTGTTACTGTTTGTTTTCATTAGTGCCTTTGAAGTACAAAGGCTTTGGATTTTAATGAAGTCTAGGTTTGTCAGTTTGTTCTTTTAAGGGTCACAATTTTGGTGTTGTGTCTAGAACCATTTGCCTGTGTTAGGTCACAAAGATTATTTTTCTATGGTTTCTTCTAAAATTTTAATATTTAGCCATTACACTACATTTAGGTACACAATACCCTTGGAGGGCATGTGTGTATGTGTTGTGACAGAAGGCTCTACATTCATTCTTTTTGCATATAAATATTTAATTTTTTCCATATTATTTGTTGAACACTGTACTTTCCTCCTTGGTAATTCTTTTAAAACTTGACTATATAAGGAAGAGATTATTTCTGGGCTCTTACTTCTATTCTGTTAATCTGAAAGTCTATACTGAATACCAAGTCTTTATTACTGTGAAAATTAGGAAATATAAGTCCCACAACTTTGCTCTCATTCAAAATTGTTTTGATATTCTGCCTCTTTTCTTGTTCCATAGAGACTGTAGCTTCATGTTCTGTAAAGGATTTGCTAGGATTTCAGGATGGCTCTCCTCAGACTGAGACCTGTCATCTAAGAGCTTGAACCTTCCAGTTGAGAGCTTAGGCTGGCCTTCCATTCATTTAGCTCTTCCCTAACTTCTCTTAGCATTTATAGTTTTCAGTCTGAAAACTGTGCACTTGTTTTGAAGAATTTTTTTTTGAGAAAGTATTTTGCTTTATAGTTCAGATTGGCCCTGAACTAACTATGTAACCCATGCCAGCCTCAAACTCACAGCAACCCCCCTGCCTCTGCCTCCTGAGTGCTGGAATTACAGTTGTGAGCCACCATGCCTGGCACTGTGATATGTGATACCTGGAAACAAATTTAGGACCTTGTGCCTGCTGGGCAGATGTCAGAACCACTGTGCAAAATCCCTGGTCCTGCGCCTATTTTGTTAAGCTTTGTTCTTAAGACTTTTTAACATTTTTGATGCTAGTGTGAGTGGAATTATGTTAAAATTTAATCATTTGATTAATATGCAGACTATCAAGTTGACTGTGTTATGAACACCTGCAGTCTCAGCACTCAGGATACTGAGTTCTCTGGGCTACATAGTTCGAGGCCAGCCTGGGCTACATGGTGAGATCCTGTCTCAGAATAAAACAAAGTGACTATCACTGATGGTACATAGAGTACAGTATGTTTGACACTGTGGGTCCTGTGATGTTTTTGAACTTATTGATTTCAGTTGTATTTTTGAGGGATTTCTGAGAATTTTGTACATAAAATTAGGCTACAAATACAGTTTTACTTCTTTCTTTCCAATGCAAATGCTTCTATTTGTTTATGTACTTCATTACCTTGGCTCGATCTTCTGC